>JAOEGS010009282.1:0-117980 GCA_025447755.1 Corythornis vintsioides | reverse complement strand
GTGATGTGGACAGAGAAAGAAGAGATTTGCCTTTGTTTCTCCCAATTAAATCCCATTGATTATGCACTAATCACAAGAAAAGGCAACTCTTTCCACCCCATCCCAGTTCTGAGCACGTTCCACACCCAAGTTCAGCAACAGGGAGAGGAACAGTGAGGATCAGTCACCTGGAGGTGCAACAGGAAAGGAAGAGCAGGAGCAGCAGGGGGGACAAGAGCCATGGAGGGCGAGCTGGAGAGGCAGTACCTGGAGAGCAGGGAGAGAAGAGCCTCCCACGGGGCAGTGGTGGCAGGAGGGGCAGGCTCCCCAGGCTCCTGCTCAGTGCTGTGTCCTGCTGGCCACCCCAATCCAGGCTGGGAGCAAGAGCCCTGCAGCACCACCAGCTCAACCCCCCACTTGGTCGTTTTTTTGTGATAGTTTTTGAAGTCCTGGTGTTTACAGAGACGATTTTCACCTCCAGCAGCGTCGCCAGGCGGGTGGCTGAGCTGAGCTGAGCCCCACGAGCAGCAGCACAGAAAACAAGGGACAAGCAGGGAGATTTCTATACAGGAACTATTCTTTTAATGTCACATTTTGACAGCTGTAAATGGTCTACAGAACGTACGTGGGCAAAAGGCAGTAAGTGAGTCTTTTCTGAAACACTAGATGTAGAATAAACAGCGCATCGTCAACATGTACATGATTCACATCAAATTGATGACATCCTAAATGTATTCCTTTTAAAGGATAGAAATTTTTCAATAAAATATTACATTTCATTTAATACTCTGGTACAATACTTCATACATTGCAGGAAAAAAAAAATAAAAACAGAACAAAACAAAACAAAACCCCAAAACAAACGACAAAATAAATGCAAGGTCTACTCCACCTAATAAGAGGATCCTTTTTCATTAGTCTTTAGTACTGTAATAAAAAAAAAAAATCATCACAATAATGTCATAAATAAACAGGTTTGAAATTATTAATTAGGTTTCACTATTTAAGAGGGAGAAATTAAAAAATTAATTTGAAACAATGAAGTTATGGGTAGAGAATCAAAACCTGACAACACATCCTAGTACCAGCTGTGATTTACTTTTTTTCTTTTTTTTTTTCCCCTATCCCTACAACAAAAAAAAAGGAAACAGGTTTTAGAACCTCGTTAGCTGTATCCTAGTTAATCACATATCTTAAGAGGAAAAAGGAAAGCCTGGTCAGGATTAATAGGAGAACCAATCAGTCCTACCAACAGTTAGCTGAAATTAAAATGTATGCTAGGAAACATTCAGTCAGTGCAGCCTGCAGCAAACTGATGCTGCAGAAATCACTGTGCCTTCAGAGCTGGGCTGCAGTTTCCCTTGTGGTGCAAAGTCTCCTACAGCAGAACCCCCCTGACCCATGTCCCTTTTCCCTTCCCCTGATACAGCAACAGCTTCTCCACCAACACTTGACATTCAGTCCCTAAAAACCTCACTAGAAATACACAAGACCCACGTTGCTATCTCCCCTGAACCAAAGGACATTCCTCCTCCTTGCTCCATCTGCCTTCCAGCCCCAGAACTGAACAGCAGGTTGGCAGGACAGTGCCTCTCCCAGCAGCCCAGGACAGACAGACAGATTTTGTTCTGCAAGGTCCCCCCTTTGGCAATCAGCAGAGCCCCACGTTCCACTGCAGAGAGGAGCAATCCCAAGCTTTCAGAGTCTGCTCCCCCCTCACTGACATTCTCCCACCATGTGCTCCCTGGGATGAACACACATTCTGCAGTAAGAATTCCCTGGTTCCAAGAATAAGAAAAAAAAAAAAAAGAGGAAAACAAAATGAATCCTACAGTGGCAGGTTCTAAACAGCTACGATGAGGTCAGAAGAGGCAACTTGATGTCAGCCATGTGATTGCTGCTTATACAGGTCAATCTTTTAAGACACATCACATTAAACTGAGTTCCCAACAGCTCAGGTTTGTTGAGGATGCTTCTCTCCTTTCTCTGGACTTTTCCCCACCCTGAGTGTTCAGTCTGGTGCAGAAAAGCTCTGAACCTGAAGGTGCATCCCACCTGACAAGGTATGAAGTGGAGAATTCCTCTAACTCTGCAGGGTTACAGACAACTATTGAACTGCTGACATCTGCTCCAACACCACCCCTTAGAACTGCTCCCTGGAGCTGTGAACAGGGACAAGGAGAGGCAGCAGGTGATGGCAAATGGGTATCTTGCCACTAAAGGAATAGATTTCCCTCTCATCACAACTGGACATTCCAGAGCTAGGAAGGGCACAAGCATTTTATGACTAGAGCATAAGGCTGTGACATTAAAACACTTATTATGGTGTGCTGGTGACAGGAGTTCCAAAGAAAATCCCAATGCCTCAGAAGACAAAAAGGACAACAGGCAAACAAAATTCTGCTGAACATTAAAGCAGCACCTTCATTCAGTTCAAACAAAGCATTCAAATATTTGATTTTGCAAAGCACTCTCAGGAAAAGGTAATGTCATCTCCCACTTAACCTTTCTCCAGCTGCATCACCCACATCCTGGGGCTTTAGCCTAATTTCACTGGTGGTGCCAACGACACAATCCCAGTGCTCCCCACTGAGGGGAAAGGGCAACGGGTCCTGGATGCCACTGAGGTGCCACAACTACCCCCAAAGCAGGGGGAAAGGTGTTGGAAAGACAGCCCCTGTGCCCCCTCCTCACCCAGCAATGGGTGCCAGGGAGCCTGGTCCAAGAGCAAAGGAAGAAACCCAATTAACTGGCAGCTGAAGAGCAGCTCTTCCTTCTAGAGTCTCTAGGACTTTCTCATTGACAGCCATCTGAAGTGGTTTCAGATGAATGTGAATTTTTTTTCTTTACTCAGGTAGGGCCAGCAAAACAATCCATGCAGCTCTGAAAGGCACTTCGGGTAGAACAGTAATTAACTCCTGCCTAATGAAGCCAACCAGAACCAGCCTCTGGCCTTGCTGCCCATGCTGCCCTCACAACTAAGGCAGTTTGAGTGGAGAGCCAGCTTCTGAGTGCTGCTTTCCCCACCCAGCTTCCATTTATGACACTAGGTGTAAGGCCTGACTTCAAATAAAGCAAAAACCAACCCAACCAGCAGCAGAAGGTTGAACAGCTTCCACCTCCCCAGCAGAAGGGGGGAGAGGTCACCTCATGGTGGGCCACACGTGTCACTGGCTTCCATGGGCTGCCAGGTGTCACCTTGCAACTCCTTCAAACACCTTCCCTCCATGAGTTACAATCTCTTGCTGACAGATGAACAGGGATAAATTCACAGTGTCCTCCCTCACTGTGTCTTTCCAGGGGTACAGTCAATTCTGGTTTGGGTAGAGATGGTGCAGGAGGAATTTTGTCTGCTGTCAAGGCTCCCTCCAAAAACAGCCCATCCAGCCACTCAGCTAAGTCAAAATCAAAGCCCTCAGTTATCACAAAAAGCACCTTCATATCAGTAACTACTCACCCCTAAGAAACTCACTCTGAGTTTGAAATGTATTAGGACTAATTTTATCACGTAGCTGATTCTATTCATGCTGGTTTTCAATCAATCAAGTATTGTTCCCATCAGTATTTTACATTAGTGTAACGGATTTATCCACATCATTGCTCTCCCCCATTCCCCCACCCCTCAAAAAAAATTAAAATAAATCCCACAACTGTTCAATAAGGAAAAAAAAAAGACAAAAAAAAAAACCAAACAAACAAAAAAACCACATCAACTAACAGCCATTCTGTGAAACAAAAATACAATTTAAAAAACAAACAGATGACAGTCCAACAGTTTGCAGGATTCAAAACTGACTCTACAAAGTTGTTGTCTACATTGTAGAAAGGATTTCCTTTTATTTGGAAAACGAGCAATTGCAAATCAGGTATTGGAGAGAAGAGATAGAAACAATCTTTAGATGGTCTTAAGTTTTGCCTACTGTTGAAGGATTAAAACCGTAAAGAAAAAGGTACCAAGCCCTCAAAGTTCACCATTCATGGGAAGCTCCTTCCAACTCTTTCTTGACCTTTTTAAAAACCATGTTCATTTCTGGAAAGGAAGGGAGAAGAAAAGAAGACGTTAAAACAAAAGGAAAAGAAAAAAAACACCAGTTATTTCTTATTTGGATATTATAGAGAAATGCTCCATTCTGAGCCAAGAAACCTTTAACTCAACCAGAAGCCAAATCTTGCTTATGAACAGTGTGGCACTTGGGCAGGAGAAGATGAGATTGTGTGTCCCTGGACTAAATAAATGGATGAAATGCAGTTATCAAATGGAAAAAGGGAAAAGGGGATTTCTGAGGCCTTGGAAAACACAGGGGAAAAGATGACAAAAGGCTTTAGATTAGAACCCTGAAGGATTTAATGACTAAAGACACCTTAATTTCAAAGAGATTCACTTCCAAAGTGAAGTATCAGATAAAATTAGTAGCTAGTAATCCCTCTTGATATATATATATATACACACACACACACACATACAGTCTGTTGTCTGACTGCAAGAACCAAATTACAGCAGGTATTTAAACCATAACACAGAGAATCTACTGATCTCTCTCCCAGCAAAAGGCAGGGATTTAATTGTTACTAATATGACAACAACACTGCCCCAGCTGCTCACAGCACAGGGGCACAGCAGCAGCTTTGCCCATGAGGCTGTGTTCTTTGGATCAATTCAGATGCACACAAATCCTCCCCATCGACCAGGAGCAGAGATCACCTTTAAAAGATCAAGTTTAGAGAGTAGTTGCTGCTCATCTTCTGCATGGCAGAATTTCAGTCTCCTGGAAAATAAAAGACCTCCAGCTTCTGTCACTGGGGTGGCAGAACAAAGGCCAAACTAGCACCTTGTCAGAGGTGCAACTTAATCAAAACTTCCTAAGGGGGCTCCATGAATTTCATTCTGGGCATCAGAAAGTCTTCTCCTAGGGCAGTTTGGGGTGGATTTTTCCCCCAACCCTCCCTCCTGAAGGCACACACCTGCCTTGGCATGGAAGGCTCTCTCCATCTTCTCATCTGAAGCTTTTCTGCTGCTGCATCAGCCCCACATTTTCATATACTCTAGCACTATCTTCTCTCAGCCTGCAATGGAACAAAGAGTCAGAGCCCAGGCTGGAGGACTCCACTTTACCCTGTGCAGTGGAACTCGGTGGCATGTCATTTTTCTTGGAAGAGCCAAGCCAGGGCAGTGCTGCAGGGCAGATTTGGTGAGAACAAAATCTTTCCCAGTGCAAAGTTAGTTAGTACAGCTCAAAATTCACATGCTTGTAAGAGAAGAGAACTTACTCTGGACAGGTTGGGGTCGGGGTACAGGGTGGAAGAGGGCTCTGATCCCCACTCGTCTGGTCCGATAAAGAATATTTAATGTTTGTGTATTCGTGACCTTTCCTCTTACTCTTCTGTGAAGGAAAACACAAGAAACCAGGTTTTGAATTACTGAGAGAAAACAATCAGCAGCACAGGAAGGACACGTGCAACTAAGCAGGTATGTTCTTGGTTTGGCTGTGAGCTCAGCTCTGCAGATAACACACACAACACTGGTCAGACCTAAAGGTTGGTTTAGCTGCTGGTTGCCAGAGCTGAAAATCCTCTCTTTTCAGTATTCCCCTGAATTATGTTGCAGCAGAACACACCAACCTCACTCACCAGCACCCACAAGCAACCTTCAGCTGGCTTGGCAGAGGCAGCCACACATCATCCTTTAATAGCCAGTCCCAGCCCATGGGCTTCCCACTGACCTCATTTCCAGCTTGGAGCTGTGGCCAAATGAGTAACAACGTTGTTTGCAAGGTCTCTAATAAAATAACATCTTAGCCCATTAGCTTTGATATAAAAAGAAGCCAAGCTGTTTATTTGCATTCTGCAGCATATGTTACAGGCTGCAGCCAATTGTGCTCCTCTAAAGATACTCCAGTGAGCAAAGAGAGTAAGGGGACATGGCTTTTTTCCTTCTCAATATTCCTAACACATGCATGCACTGAAACCTACACAGAAATTAGTTAGACAGGGTGCTGGGTTTTCAGAGGGGTGGTTTGGGGTTGGTTTGGGTTTTTTTGGTGGTGTTTCTAGCTTCTTTTTTAAATGCTGGAACAAGTACTAAATACCTGGCCTGAATCAATCTCACCACAGAGCCTGTCAGAGCCTCCAGGGAGTTCTGCCTGCTGAGCTTCCATTAAGAACACTCTGTAAAGCAATAGAGGCTGAAGTTTTTTTTCCAAGACAGCCTTTCAAGATTTGCTCCAAACTTGCTCAACTTGTTCTGTCATTTTAGTGAACTTCTCCCCTCTCAGCCTCCTACTACCTCCTGACAAATCACTCCCAGTCCAGATCAATTACTTGGAAAGTTAAGTGCTAAAAAAGATGATTTAAGCAAAGCACAAAGGTTCAGACTCTGCTGCATTCTGCTGTGTTTACAAGCCCTTCACCTGCCAATAATATTCTGAAGCCCCAAACTGGGGCATGTTTCCTCCCCCCACCAATTGCATGATGAATGGCACTTCAACTTACAGATTTACTGCACAGAAAAAGCAATTTAAAAAGAATCTGTCAGACCTATTACTTAATCTGACTGAAACAGATGAAATAAGCCAAGATAAAGTAGATATCTGGCTTCTCTTCACTGGCTTCATTCACTGTAATTATCCTTTCTAATTCAGAATAATAGAAATGTAAGAACAACTTGTTTCCTAGATATAGGGGTATATACACATTTCCACAGGGGAAAAAAACCAAAACACAAAACCACAAACTAAGAGAAATTCACTTTGCTTTTCTTCTGCACTTGTAAGGAGCCAGGCAATGCTGAACACAACCCTGAATGGTGATGCCAGAGGGAAAGCTCTAGCAAAGCAGGGGAATTTGCTCCTGAATACAACCCAAAAGCAAGTTATAGCTGTGGGAATGGATGCAGCTATTCCCACAGCCATGTCTGCAGTCCAGCTGGTGGCAAGTCCTGTGTGACAACAGGCTAGCCAAGGACCACCTAATTTCTTATCAGACAGGGAGCACAACCCCATACTGTCTCCTGTAAGGTGCCCTAATTGACTTGGACAGTCACTGGGGTTTTTCCCCAGACTTCACCCTTTGCAACTGCAATTAAAGCAAGTGTAGAGAAGGTTCCAGTAGTTCAAGTGTCTCAAAACACAGTGTTTAATTGCAAAAGTGCCTTATTGGGGTGAAATTCAAGTATTCTGCATAGCATCCTACCACTCAGCCAATTTTTGTTTGAACTCTATCAAAATATGCCAGGGGAGGCTGAGGTTGGTTTTTTTCAGGACTTTAGTTCCTATTCACCACAAAGTTTTGGTTTGTTGAGCAGTTCAATACTGTTTTACTCCTATTGCTGCCACTAGCCCTAGTTGCAGGTCAAGCCCTCCTGAAGTAAATCAATCTTCTACTTCCAGCTTCTTAAACTTTTCTTCCTGTGCTTTCTGAGTTAGTAACAGGACAGAGGATGACACACAAGTAACTGAGCCTCATCACTGTGGCAGAAACCCACTGCTCCACTCAGTATCAAAATCCTATTCCAGATCCATTGCAGTGATCAAGAGTTACAAACCTGCAGCAGAAAGAGCCCACATTCAAAGAGCTGAGGATACAAGTCTTGCATAATTGCACAGAGAGAGAGAAGAGGCAGCTCTAAGGCAAAATGAGACAACAAAGCCAGGGAGGAAAAGTCCACCTGAGGGATTTGCTGTTCTTCACTACATGTCTAATCACCACTGGCTGTCCTGGGGAGAGGAATAAATCTCAATCCTCTCTGCTGAGCAGCACAGTTATGTCATGGGGGCAAACACCAAATCAGCTCTGCCACGTCCCAAAGCAGGCAGAAGCCACCCAGAGTGGGCAGCCCCAGCTGGCAGCCTCCAGCTCTAAGCAGAGACTGCATCTCCTGCCTGATGAGCTTCCCCACCTCTGCCTCAGCACTCAGGGGATTCTCTCCTGAGCTGCAAGCCAGCTGCTGAAGGAAAGATACTGAGATTCTGAAACAAAAGGATCCCAGATGACCAGTGGTTAGGGCAGAGAATAAAAGCAGCAGTGAGTAGAAGGTCAGTTCATTAGTACAAAACGAGGTGACCTCTGTAAAAGACTCTGGAGCTTGAGTGCAGTGAAGTATTTAAACAGGAGGAGGGAGGTGAAGGTCTTGGCACAACATATTTCAAAGCTTTTCTCATCTTAACACACCAAACCACTCCTCTAATTCATTTTTGTTGGACACTGTACTGCAAGGTCACCACCACACTCTTTCTTTACCCTCCCAGTCTAGTATTCTTTCCTTTTACTAAAAACCATCTACTTTAGGACTCCAGAATTGGTATTTGAGTGACTAGCATTTGAATTTGATCCTCACACTATACAGAAATACAGTGAACAGAACTGAAATCTCTTCAAAGCACAAGAGAGCACAAGGTTCTGTGTTAACTGACAGAGTCTTCACTTCTATTCCTCACACATGAAAAACTGGGTAGTATGAAGGGAATTTGAGATCTGGGGTGCAGGACAGGATCCCACACATGCAGTGCATGGAGAAGCCTTTCAGACCACTGATTTTTTCCCCCTCTGTGCCCGTAGCCAAACACGCTGTTTTTATTTTCCACTTTGCTAATTCCACCTAAGAGTTTGAGCAATTCTGAAGCATAATGAATGGAAATACAGGCTGAGTCCTCTGAGCAGGGTCAGCAGGCTCCAGACCCAGGTTTTTCATGATGCACTGGTCATAGAGTCAGCAAGCAGCTCCCTGAAACACTGCTGAAGATACCTGCTCCTCCTCAATCCTGCGCTGTAGCGTTTCAATGTAGTGCTGCACAGCCATGTAAATGAACCTGTACTGGGCTTCTGTCTGAACCATTCCTGAGCGTTGGGATCTCACCATCTGAATGGTCTTTGGAACATCAATATCACAGTCCACACCTAGGAAGAAACAGCAATGTTAAGAGTGGTAAAAAAACCTCTGGGTTTGGAGGGGAGCTGGGCCTCGTGTCCCAGCAGAACGTGGGGTGGGTCCATGATCCTGCTCTAAGGGAGGCTGCAACATTGAACACAATGAATACAAAGCAGGAAAACATCCTCAGACTCCTGGCTAATGCTCTGCTGCAGGTGTTCATTGTGCTGACCTGGAGCAGGGTTTCAGCACTTTGATAACAGATAAAGTCAAGAGGAATGGGCAGGTCCATTCCATGCCAACCACACAAGGCCATCACTAGAATCCTCCCTTCTGGCCACACTCCTGTTGTGTTGCTGTGATGTATCTGTCAATAATCAGGAAAATAGAAGGGGAACCTACCTTTTTCTCTGATTATGTCAATAAGAATATCAATCACAATGAAAGTTCCTGTTCGCCCAATCCCAGCACTGTAAAAAGAGGAGGGGGGGAGAAACAAAAGTGAATTGTTTTGTTCTTTCTGAATAGACACCAAGTCCAATTAAAAGTCTAACATTAGACTTCAGAATTAGAACCAGAGTCAAAGTCACAGGGCCAGAAGTAACTAGAGACCTAATAACTTAACAGAGGAGAGAAGTCATAACAACACCTCTGGACCTCAGTGTTTATTAACATCCTTGAATCAGAAAAAAACCTACAAGGTCAGATCTGATCTTGCCCTATAAAAAGTATCTCATTTATAAGCCAAGACTGAGAAGAGAGCTCTCAGAGGAGATGGGACAAGATACTAGAATTTCCAGGATCCTGCACCTCAAGTGTATCCAGCCAGGACCATACAACATCAGAAATTCTTATTCCTACAGACATGCACAGTCTGAAAGGAGCCTGATCCAAAGGTCACCATTTGACATCCCTCTAGAACATACCATGTTGCCAAACAGAAAACATGGAACACCTTAACACGTGAAAATCTCAGCAGCTCCCAGAGAAAAGTTGCCTTCTTTTGAAGTTTTCAGCTTCCCTCACAAAAACAAACAAACAAACAAAACAGGGATCCAGGAGAACTCCACAGGTGCAGGGAGCAGTAGCAGGAGAGGCACAGTGCATCACCATACCTGCAGTGGACCACGACAGGCCCTGCATCTGAAATGCTCTCCTGTTTATGGTGCACCTCCTCTAGAAAGTCTAGCACACCACCAGGGTCACTTGGGACTCCATGATCAGGCCAAGTTCTGAAGTGATATTGCCAGACTGTTCTCTCCGTGTTGCCCTGGAAGGAAGATGCCAACATGTGAAAATAAAATCCTTCAGCTCAAAATCCTGCTAAAGGCACCTCTGTAGCAAAGCTGAGTCAGATTGGAAGGTGGCAAATCCAACCTGCTGCTCAGGATCCACAGCACAACTCTCTTAAAGGAGGGAACAAGCCAGAGTTCTTCCTGGCCTGACAATCACACCACCTCCCTCCTCAGCTCCCTCTTCCCATGCAGTTGTTTCCAGTAACATTTCCATTCTCACCTTCAGAAGCCATGGCAAGGATCTGTCTGAGGGTGACCAACAGCAAGGGGCCTTCATCTGTTGTTCACACCACTCATACCTGGTGGTGCTTCTCTTGGCACTTCTCCCCACTCAGTTCCATCCCAGGCACATATTAATCTAATCCATTCCAGTCATTTCCTTCCTACATCATCTGTTTTGCACTCTGATCCAAACTGTTCCTGAACAAGGAAATTCCACTTCCCCACCAATTCACTGTTTCCTTCCTCATCTTTTGCATTCCTTCCCCTAAGTGTTCTTTCTACACACTAGACCCACACACCACCTTCTTCTGCTCGTGCAACCACCTCCATGGAAGGGAACAAGCAGGGAGCTAGAGGGTGATTACTTAAAAGCATCATGGCTCTTTCCAGATCTCCTCGAAGCTCTGCAGCCATGGCTCTCCTGCCAAAAAAGTGCTGAGCTGCAAGAATCATCAATTATCCCAAGGACAAAGGGAAAGATCTATGGAACTAAACCTGGAGCTTCAAAGAAAGAGACAGGGCTCAATTTATTAATCTCTTAGTGCTTTTATTGATTCCAAAGAAACACTCCTGTCCTGCTCTGGGCTTTGTGATCTGCAACCTTAATTTTGGGGAGGGCGGGGGAGGCTTTTCGGGTGGGTTTTGTGTGTGTGACCAGCAGCCTAAATGAAGAGGCCAGAGTTGCTAATGCACTTACCTGCCCAACTTTAGACAGCTTCAGTTCCCTCAGCGTGTAATCGTGAGCTGCGCTCTCCTTTACATTCCGCACACGCATGACTCCGTACTCCTTCAGGGAGTATTCATCAGGCCAGTACTTGACACACTTACTCTGCAAGGTAGAGGGGGGGAAAAAAAGCCATCAGTGGGAAGAAAGGCTGCTTCCCAAACTGGTTAACAAGCCTTTCTGAAGCTGTTGTCTCTGGCTACCCAGAGGACAATTCCTCCCGCTGTTAGTTACAAGGGAAAGAACATCTGAGGGAGAAGTTTCCCTGTAACAAGCACCAGATGATTTCAAACAGGTAGGAGCAATCTCTGCTTTCAGCAGCTTTTGTGATCACCTCAGCACCTGCTTTGCCTCTACACCTCCAAAACCCAGAGATTAAAATGCTGTTGTTTGTATCTCCACCTCACCACTGAGAACTTCCAGTGGGATGCTGCAGCTTTGCAGGCTGTGCTACACCAAACCCAGCAGGCTGCAAAAAAAATACAAGTCACAGCTACAAGCCATTTTTAGCAGAAATTAAACTTGAATGTTTGGGTTTTTTTCCCCCCACCACTCAGAGCAGAAAGGGCCAACACAGCTCTCCAATCACCACAGCCACAAAGAATTGCTCCCTGTGGCAGGGGCTGAAGCCTCCTGTGTCTGCAGCTTTTGAGATGTAGAGCTGTAGTGCCCTTGGTTCCCTCTCATCTCTGGCCAGGGATATATTCCATCTACTGAAGAACACATTTACCTACCACTACTTTGATTTGGTTCCTGGGACAGTTCAGGAAAGAGTGACTGTGAACATATCAAGTCCACCCAGCAAGAGATGAGAAATGACAGTGTGTATAGAGATGAAACTTCCAGCACTACAGAGAAACATTTCCTCCTTGCAGCTACTACTGCAAGACAAGGTAACAAGAAAGTTCCTGCTGCCAACACAAGATGATGGAACACGTGTTTTCCAGCCTACATGGGCAACACAATCCTTTTCTGTTCCTCCTGCCCTTCTTTCCCTGCCATCTCCCAAAGGGTACAAGTAAAGAAAAGATGAGCTCAGCATATGACAACATAACCTGCTGTTTCAACACCAGACTCTGAACACAAGAGCAGGTGGTACAGCAGGTCTGAAGAGTAACACAGAAGGTTAAAATAAGCTTTAGTCTGGCAGAGGAGGTGCAGGTATTACCAGCTGAACTGACAGCCTCCAAAACACCACTATTCTAATGTGTAAGCAGTTGCTGCTCCTACAGCCTGTTCAGAGCTCAGTGCAGATCTCAGATGCTTCACAGTTCCTTGGTTCCTCAGGCAATGTGCTCTTGAAGTCATCTCTGCTGCAGAGGTTTCTCTCCTTGCTGCAGACCTGAAAGCATCTTGGCCCGAGATAAAAAAGCTTTTCTATCAGGACTGTTCTTTGCAATCCTTGAGGAAATGAAATAGGCATCAAGAAAAAGAAGTTAAACAACAAAAAACCACCACCAACACCAAATCAATGCACACAGCACTGATTAAGCAATCAGACATTAAACTGTTCTATGCCTGAGTACAGAAAAAAAAAAAAAAGGCTTAGAGGAATTTGGAAAGAATCATTGAGAAACTGCAGAGGAGCACAAGCCATTCAATAAAACCCCAAAGTACTGAAGTCAGCTCTTCAAAATCAACTCCATCGTGTGTTTCTCTTCTTCCAAGAGCAAGATCTAAGAGGTAGGTCCCTGGAAAGGGGTAGTTTCTCCTCCTTCACTGCATTCTCAGGAAGGAAAGTCAAACTGGATGCCTTTAGGAAGAAGTTTACAAAGCCTAAAAGACCCCACGGGACAGAGTCTAAAGGTTCCTACAAACACTACCAGAGGCAGCTCTCATACCCAGACTAGGAAGAGAAGCCAAAAAATCTACTGCTATTTGTCTACAGTCCAACAAGCCTCTGCCTTTTGGGGTAAGGAGCCCCTGCAATTATCATCCACCCACAGAAAAACCTCAGCTACACTTTCAGTTCCTTCTTTTAAGTGAGGCTCATCTAAGAACACAAGAGTTTTCCATCCAGGAACAGAGTAGTGAAAAAGGAAGACAGTGGTAGGTGAGGAAAACAGAGAAACTTGGGGAAAAAATAAACATAAAAAGGAAAAAAAGATAAGGGAAAATGTTTGCCAAGCAGCAAAAAAGACCAGAAGCAACAGATTCCAAAAAGAAAACAACACTGTAGCCAAGAATTGGTACATGCCAGGGTATCAGTATTCCAACTATTCTTTCCTGCCATGAGAACCCAGAAACAAATGATAGTCTCAGACTGGCCAGAAAACAGTGAGTAAAGCAAGATCTCTGCACTTAGAAGGTAAAGCAGAGGTTGTGGGGATGCAGCAGGCAGGAAGGTTCCCTCTTTCAGAGCTCTGCAGTGGACAGAGAGCTTGCAGAGGGACAGGCAGCAGTGTTCTCCCAGCACAGGCTCAATCAAAAAGGACACTCAGCACCTTCCAGGTGTCCAGGGAGAGCAGTGGCACACCAGGCTTCAGCATATACACCTACAGAACCAAGTCAGTGTAATCCTGACTTGCATTCAAACATCACAACCTCTCCCAAGGGCAGTCTGAGTCTGTCTTCACCTTTCCTCTTTCTACTTCTTTTGTTGTCATAACAATAACTCGAGAATTCTCCTGGAACACCATCCTCCAGAAGTCATTCACTGTGTTCTGTAGGCAGCCTTGAGTAGCAATGTAGCTTTTTTTTGGCTTTGAGTTGTTGCACTTGGTTTCAAACTCAGGCTAAGGAAAAAAAAAAAATAGAAAAATAGAAAATATTTCAGTGAGTTTGGCAAAGAGGAGGCAGGGGATGTGCCAAGGAGGCTCCTGGAGGGAGAAGCACACTTACCATAATAATATTAGCATTGATATAGTCTGAAACAGGTTCATTTGGATCACCATCATGTAGAACAACTCTGGTATGATCAACTGGAAGAATATATATGAGAGTTAAGTGCTTGCATTCTCCAGCTGTGAGCACACAGCTCTTTTTCAATATCCCCCAGACAGGGCCATTTCTTACTGCTACCAGAAGGTATTAAGTTAGCAAACTCAGTGAATTAGTGGCTAGAATATTCAACCTTTCCTCTTCTGCCAGTTCTTAATAGGAATGGGCAACTCCTAACAAGCTAGATCAAAATAAGTGTTCATGCCCCCCAGCAACTCCAGAGTACATGGATGGTCAAGCACCAAGTGAAGGCAAAGGGCCTCTGGACTTGCAGCATGCAGTTTCATACCCCTAATTAATCCTCTTAAATATAAGCATTCCAGTTTGCTGAACAAACTGTTTAGGGATGTGATGCTGTTAAATGAAAGCTGAAGATAAAAACAAAGCTTGGGAATCAAAATATTGGTATCTACAAAGGGCAAATGTTTAAACACAAAGTGGAAATTTCAGGGGCTAATACCAACAATGTAAGAGGGAAAATTAGTTCTGAAGAGAAGAAAAAGCCAAGTGGTGCTTCATTAACCCTGTATTTAGGAGCTAAGAAAAATAAAGCAGAGAAAAATAGCAGGCTTGCATTCTAATGAAAGAAATCAATACTTACAGGGTAAAATGTTTTTGTATCTATTTTTGTTCTTGTTCTCTTGACGCTGACCTTCCTTCCGACTGTAGAGAAGTTTGCACTCCTGCTGCTGTAAAGTCTGCATGAAAACACCACAAAGAACTGGCTTTAGGAAAAGCAGCATGGCCAGTTTCACCATCTTTAGGGAGCTTTTCTCACATGGCACTTGATTATCATACCAGAGACTCAGAAGAAGGGAGGAAGGAACTGGATTCCTCCACTCAGTGCAGCATTGCTGCCAGGGTAGGTAGAAACACAGGAGAATGAGTGACAAGACAAGCTATATACACCTATATTCCACCTAATAACAATAAACACCTGTGAAGTTAAAGTTTCTTTACACCAAACCATAGCAGCAAGTCCTCAGGATGCTGTTCTGCCCAACCAGACACTAGTTGGCTCCTTAAAACTTTAGCTGAAAAGGAAAACACAATGGGGTAGGAAGGACTACAACAAGGCTTGGTCTGTGGCCATCTCCAAAGGCACACTAAAGTTCCAAGTGGGATGCATTCCTCCTTTTTTGCTGCATCAGGCAGCAAAAGGAGTGAAGGAATTTCCCCTGAGCTGGCATGAGCTTGAGTACCAGTGCAGATTAGGAGCCACTGCCAGGCTGCAAAGGAGGAAGGCACTTGGTGATCCAGGGCTTCTCCCCCTGAGCTGCACTAGACCCTCCAGGCCTCACCAGCCTCAATCCTCTCCCTCAGCTGCAGCCAGCCTGTGGAAAGCCCCAGAACAAGGCCCTGAGATGACAAAGGTTGTGTTACAGCAATGCTGGAACATGAGAGGGGATCTTGTTAATGTCTATAAATATCTGAGGGGTGGGTGTCATGTGGAAGGGGCCAGGCTCTTTTCTGTAGTGCCTGGTAATTGCACAAGGAGCAACAAGGTATAAACTGGAGCAGAGAAGGTTCCACCTCAACATGAGGAGAAACTGCTGTGAGGGTGCCAGAGTCTGGCCCAGGCTGCCCAGAGAGGCTGTGGAGTCTCCTCTGGAGACTTTCCAGCCCCACCTGGATCTGTCCCTGTGTGGGCTGCCCTGGGTGCCCCTGCTCTGGCAGGGGGGCTGGACTTGAGCTCCAGAGCTCCCTTCCAGCCCCCACCATTCTATGGTTCTATGAAGACCCTCACAAGCTGCAGCCAGACCAACCCCAGCAAGCCAAAGAGGAGGATGGTGCAGACAGAAAACCCAGAGCACACCAGCACAGCAGCTCTATTTACACATCAAGCAGGGTGACAAGTCCCTCAGCAGTTGGAGGCAGAAGGTTAGGAAGATCCTCTTGTCTGTTCCACCAAAACCACATGGGAATGCTGCAGCATTTTCCAAGGTATAGGTGGGACAGGTCCAACCCACCACCACAGCCATGTACCAGTTTTCAGGTGCTCTGCTTTTTCTCCCCTGCCAACACAAGGCCATTGCTCTAAAGCAGCACAAACTTCTGCCCAGATTTATTATGCTACCCTGTTGGGAGCATTAGGTAACTACAAACAGGGCTCTTCCTAAATCATCCTAGCACAGAAACAATCAGTCTGCAGGGGGGTTCTGCTGTTGCAAGGAGCTCATTTCTCTGTGCCTGGATCACAATTAACACGACAGGGACAAGAGCAGTTCCACACTGCAGAGCCATGCTGCTTCACAGCAACTCTCCCTCCTTGCAGTCGAGCTGCAGGGACCAGGATCTCAATGGATCTGTTCCAAGTTTTAATCCCCAAAGCAGCACTAGCCTGACTAAAAGGAACAGTGAGGCTTTGGAAGCTGCTCCCCTTTTTATTAGCACATGTAAGACTTGCAGAGATTGCTTTTACTCTAAAGCATGGGCATGTCAGGCACGTTGGCTCACTGCTATTTCAGTCTTGGTTATTGTTACTGCCTCACTTAGTGACCTTGGACAATTAGGCTCATCCTGAAGACAGGGAAAGCAAAGAACAAGGCACTCCAGAAGAGCTGGGAGGCAAAGACACAGACGTGCCCCTGCAAAGCTCTGCCATGGGGGAAACAGCCCTTTGCAGGCAGCTCTGCCCCTGCCACAGCTTTCAGATGCCACTGTCACCTTTACAGAACCTTCACAGTCATCCTAGGGAAATGCCAAGGAAAGGAAACTTTGCTAGCAGGCTAAAAAAAAAAGAAAAAAAAGAAATAATTAAGTGCGTGGAAAACAAAGCTTTGAACATCTTCACTTCATACAGTTAATTATTATTGCTTGGAGCATCCCTGAGGAGAGATCCACGAGCAGCAGTGACTTCTAACAAGCCCATTAAGAGATGTACACACTGCAACAATAAATCTGAACCGTGGCCATCAATCCCACTACAACAGCCAAGCACTAAACTCACCAAGCAGCCATTTCTCAGAAGCAGAAACATTACAAGGACTGTCACCATTTCTGTCTGGTGCTTCACAGGACAAAAGGAACATTCTTAAATATGCCCCAAGACAAGTAATTTAGAACTACCATCTGGGCTGCCAACTCATAAACAGCCCAGGCACAGAACCTGGAGCTTGCCCCCCCTCCCCCAGCCACCTAGGCTGACAGCTACAGCTCACCTGAGGTGAATGAAAAACCACCACACTCAAATGCTGGGAGATTGTCTCATTGCCAAAAACACAGCAGGGGAAAGGGGGGAAAAAAAAGGGAAAAAAACCAACAACAAAAAAGACTTAGTGTTGACCTCACTAACAGCAGTGAAGGGGAGAGAAAAGTGGAATGTCTCAGGGGGGAAAATCTTTTATTTCTTACATTTATTATCATAGAAATCATAAAAATGTCTGGGTTAAAGGGAGCTCCAAAGCTCATCCAGTCCAACCTCTGCTGAGAGCAGGGACATCTCAGCTAGAGCAGGGTGCTCAGAGCTTCCTCAACCCCACCTGGGATGGCTCCAGGGATGGGGCCTCCACCACCTCCTTGAGCAACATGTTCCAGTGTCCCCCACTCTCTGGGAAAGAACTTCTGCCTTAGTTCTCATCTCCATCCACTCCTTTCTCATCTCAAACCATTGCCCCTTGGCCTTTCACTCCAGACCCTCTCCAGGCTTTGGAGCAGCTCCCTTCAGGCTCTGGCAGGTGCTCTAAGGTCTCCCTGGAGATTCTCTTCTCCAGGCTGAACAATCCCAGCTCCCTCAGCCTGTCCTGGGAGCAGAGCTGTTCCAGCCCCCTGAGCATCTCTGTGGCCTCCTCTGGCCCTGCTCCAGCAGCTCCATGTCCCTCCTGTGCTGAGGGCTCCAGAGCAGAGCAGCAGAATCCCCTCTCTCCATCTCTGCCCACACTGCTCCTGCTGCAGCCCAGGCTGCATTGGCTGCTGGGCTCCAGCACACCCTGGCTGCTCACTCCAGCACCTCCAAGTCCTTTTCTGCAGGGCTGCTCTGTCCCCTCATCCCACAGCCTGTTCCTCAGGGAAGTCACACCTTTCTTCTAAGGACCAACTGATAAATCCATTCCCAGATCTATTCAACAAAGACCAGAGGTCAGGGAAGAAGTCGTGTCAAGTAATAGTTGAGTCATGCTCTGACAAATCAACACCCTGCACAAGAACACTCCCCTCAAGGAAAAAAGGAAGAAAGCCCAAATGTTATTTCTTGTTGCTTTGTGCCAATGACAAGAAGAGAAGCCAACAGGGCACACTTTTACCTTTTTGTACCCTCTGAATCAGAGTGAGGAGTGCTCAGAGTCTCCAGGGAAGCCAACAGACACCTTTTGCTTGGTTAACTTGCCAGTGCACGACTGTGTCACCACACCACTAATCAGGATTTGGGAGAAGTAGTTCATTCCCCTTGGCAAGCTGTCACCACCCAAGCAGGTGTGGCTGCTCCTCCTGACCCTTCAAGCCCCATACCAAACTCTGTGAGAGAAGCAATTCAAAGGACCAGGCCAGTTTACCTCCAGGAGAGGCTCCCAGGCAATAGGTGGGAGCTGCTCCACAGGGATCCACCACTCTACTCTTGGCTAAACCAGAGTCCCAGGTCCTCAGCACTGGACAGAACAGCCTTAGCTGGCTTGCTCCCAGCTCCAGCTGGGGTTCTGACCACCCTGCAGTCCTGGGCCAAGGACTGTTCCCTGCCCTGGGCACAGGGGAGGAGACAGGAGAAAACATAATTCTCATTTTATTATTTCCCCACAGCCATGATTCTCACTCATCCACATTTGCAGTGAAATGTGCTACCTCTCTTAGGAGTCTTTTGCTCTCCATGAATTTAATTTTCTCCTCCTGACAAGAACATCAGAGCAGACTGGGCAGTGCATTCAGCTAATGAATATCTGATCAAAACAAGTTTCTTCAACACTGGTTGCAAGAGTTTCTTCAAGAGCAGCTGCTTTGTAAATCCACTGCCATTCAAGAAGTTTCTCAGAATAGTGTTGCACATCCTAAACCAGCCTCTCTGTCAAAGACCAGGACCTTCCAGTTTCCTGTTGCCATCTGCTGGTGGAGTTCCAGACTCCACTGTGGTTTTCTTAAGTATGTGTGGTATAAACCAGACCACTATATTTAAGACACTTCTCAAGTTTTGGGCTGTGACCATCATGTGCATGTGGCTATTAAGTGACTCCCAGAGGATGGTTAGGACTCAGGCAGTTTGGAATGTGTTAATGAATGCTCCTACTTAATTTAATCTACAGCTTCAGCTGTATTTTCTTTCAAACATGAGAAGCTCCCTGAAATCATCAGGACTTCAAAGAAGGGGAGAGCTTGGCCAGCACAGTGATGTTCCATGCACCAGGTGCTTGGCTAAGCCAGAAGAAAAGCCAATGCTGCTTTCTGGGAGGGAAATAGAATTTTGGCTGCAGGCAGAATTGGAACACCCAAACAAAATAAGTTTCTAGGAGTCCAGTGAATAATATAATCAGTGCTCCTTCATCTCAGAGCTTGCTACTGCTTCAAGATACCCAAGAATTAGGGAAAAATAGCAAAGATTTCAAGCATTTTACTGGACACAAGAGTGACTGGTTAAAAGTTAACACATGCTGCACCCGAGCCAGGAGATGGGAGCGAGGAGAGGGATCTGAAGTGAAGGAGGGGCAGAGGAGTTATCAGGAAGGCAGCACCAACCCTAACTTTTTAGTAGGGCAGAGATCTAATAGGCAAACCCTTGGAATGTCAAGAAGTACCTCAAACTCCTCCCAGAAGCCCTGCTTGACTTTGTCTGTGGTCTCTGCCAGCTTGCTGAGCTCCCGCACCCTGCTCTCGATCTCGGCGGCGTTGATCCGGGTCGTGTTCAGGGGCTGGGGAGGAGGAGAGCAGGGAAAAAGGTGTCACAACTGCAGAGAAGACAATTAACACACCAATCCCTTCCACTAAGTACATTCTATGGAGGTAAATTTAGGATCCAGGCCTCTGTCTGGACTAAACCACTTGGCAATTCAGACAGCGAGGTGAGGGTAGAGAGGACGTGGGGAGGGGACAGTTGCTTTTAGGGAAGTCTCATCCTTCAGAGGCATATAAAAAACCTGTTCCCTGATTGACTGACTTTGGCATCCAGCTCCATGAGGTTTAATTCTTCAGTTTTGCATTAGGAAAAAAAAGACTAGGATGTCTCCAAGCTGACAGGGACAACCTGCACTTGAACAACTGCTGAAGGAAACAAAGCGGGGTCTTCTCCAGTCACTCACCTGCTTGAGTTGCAAAACTGTGCCCAAAGTTTCTACCATAGGGTTCTTCTTGTAATGTTCCACTAGATCTGTCAGAGAGTCAAATTTCTCCCCTCCACCAACATCGTATTTTAGATCCTTGAAAGACAGATGCTCATCAAAATAAGTGCACTTCATACCACGGCGTCTACGCTACAAATCATCTTTAGGCTACACAACATAACAAGAAATTCTCTTTAAAACCACATGACAAAAGAATCCAGTAAAAATCCCTCTGCTAGGGGGGGTGGTGGGACCTTAATGAAAAGAAACACACGCTGTGGAAGATGTTACCCTTTTTGTTATCTAATTGAAAATCATTTAATCTGCTTTTTCAGCAGAGCTGAGGGTCAGGCAGCTCAGCAAAGTGGCCTGAGCTACGTGGGTGGAATCCAGCAGGTAGCTCTGGAAATCAATCCAAACTCCTCCAGGAGTAGCACTGGGTTCTGAAAGGCTGGTATTGACTGGCACCATGCCTGTTGTAAGGAAGCACTGCTGAGTTATTTTCCTCAATTTCATAAATACTACTCGTAGGTAACTGCAAATCAAAGAGGTTTGCTTGGAAAAATAATAAAATAAATCTGGTAGTTTGGCTTTTCTACCTCCAAACTGTTTCTGTTAGTGCTTTTAAACAATTAAGTTGTTGCAGTGTCTTTTAGGATAACAGAAGAAAAAGACAAAATCTGTTATTTTTTATTACTTTTTATTAAATAAAATGGGCATATAGAAAAATCCCCAAACCCTATAATTCAGTAATACTTCTGTGGAGAGCTAACCTATATTAAATTCAAGTTTTTCAAGTGCTCCTTTGGATTCAATACTCCAAATTCCCAGAGAACGTTGACCATCTATCAGGTACAACTTTACACACTGACCAGGGAGAAGCAGCTACATTTGGATAGGTCTCTAGTTGTCCAATTACTCATATTCTTATATAATTCATCCAGGAGACTGCAACTCACTTAAGAAGATTCATGAACATGAAAGGCTCCACCAGCAGAGGATTTGAGACAGACTTCTGATGCAATCAAAAGTAAATCTATTAGAAGGTACTTGACAGCACGGAGTAATATGATGTGATTCAGTTGGGCAAGCAAGGAAAAAAAACCCAAACCCCAAGAAAACAATGCCCTGATGGGATTGTGATGGTACCAAAGTGGTCAGCTTGCTCCAGCAGACGATGCACACGGGACCAGGGGGATGGGGGGGGAACATCCTCAGCTCTGCAGGGAACTGCAACGTGACTTTCCTGTTAGGATAAACCCACTGCCCATGGAAGCAGCTCAGGGAAAGAAGCTCGTGCTTCATCATACCTGACAGTGAATCATGACATGTGTCACTTTGGATTTCCCATCATTACTTTCTCCTTTGTCATCTCCTGTCCGGACAGAAAGGACAAAGTCCCCGGGGTGGCTCTGACTCTCACGTACAAGAAAGCTTCCATGTTTTCCTTTTTCTGTTAATAGCTTCTCAGCTTCTCTTCCAGAGAGATGCCCATGAAACCACCTTTAAATAAAGATATAGACAGGAATCCTACTCATCATTCCAACCATAGCTGAACCCACTTGTTCTAAATAGTTATCATCAAAGTGAAGTGCTTACACTAAATTAGACACCGAGCGCCAGTGTCCAGGTCTGCAGAGAGCCCCACAGTTCATCAGAAAGAAAATAAACTCTGGAAGTGTAACCACCCAGGAGTGATTAAACACCTCAGAGCAACCACTGGCATTTGTGTTCCTACAAGCTTTGGTTTGGATCTTTCACACCAGGGAATCCCTCTGGAGTGTTGTTCAGCAAACCTGAGCTTACACTGCAGCCTCTTCCTCACTCAAGGCATTTCTCCTTTTACTTCCTTCCTAAGAATCCAATTTTCTTATGAACCTGAGGGAACTTAGCACCTTTGAGACCTTCCCCTTCCATCACATGAGGAACTGGGCAGGATAACCACATCAATCTGATTTCTTCAAGAAAGAAGGCCAAAAAGGCAATCATTCCCTGTTAAATACAAGCCATTCTGAGGATGGAGAAAACATGTTTTAATTTTTTTTCCCCTTATTTTTTCACTTCTAGGTATAAACTGATATCTACTGGCCACAAAGGTGTATTTCTGACAGATAAAATGTTCTTCAGCATATGTCAAGCCTAAAGTCTCAGGTTCTACTTATTAGCCATGCTGCTCAAAACAGAGGTTTAAGCAACTTGAGCATTTGCAGGCCATTGATTTTCTTACACATATTCCCACTGCTGGAAAAATGGTATCTGGAAAATCTACCTATAAAATTATGCCCAGAAATATGCCTGGGAATCCCTTGCAACAACCTCAGGAAGCTTCAGGAGAACTTCTATGAAGAAAACATTATCCCAGTAAAAATAAAAGGGAAGCCTGCCTTCTTTTTTAGTGTTTTATCACAGCAGGGAGAATGCTGAAGAAAGCAGGTCCTGAGGCTTAGCCTGTTCTTGCTTCAGTGCTGTTGATTAGTCTACTTTGCAAGGTACCTCAGTGAGCTCAGGGGGACCACTTTCAGTACAAGGGATTGGCAGAAGGCATAAACTGGCATGTGCTTCACCAAAGGGAAGGTGCCTGCAGTGTTAACAGGGACAAGAACACACGAGAAGTGCACAAACACAGGTTTTCACCACCATTTCTCTGACCTTTCAGATGTAGGATCAGCACAGTTCAGAGGATATTTCAACTCTATAACATCTCCATTCTTTTCCTTGAGCTGTCCGTGGTGTTCCATGTAATACTGGACTAACTCAGCCAAGGTAGCAAACTTCTCTCCTCCATAGAGGTCATAGTAGTCTCCTGTGTTCTGGATCTTGATGTGGGTGACAGCTCCAGTTCGTCTGGTATTGAAACAAAGGGAGAGAAAAAAAAAAAACCCAACCCACCCCAGTCAGCTGATTTCCAATCAATCCCTTTTATATTTAGTGTTCTGTTGCCAGAGTTGGAGAAATCCATACTTACATTGGCCTCACTTGCCAACTGCAATGCTGCAGGAGAGCTGAGCTAGTGCAGCTCTGAGCTGTGCCTCAGCCACGTTTCAGTGGCTTGCAAGAAGGGGAAGTGACTGGCCAACAGTCAGGAAGAATAGGAATAAATAAACCAACATAATTCTGTACCAAAGGGATCCCTGAAGCCAGAGTCAGCTCTGCAGCCTCACCACCTCCAGCTGCAATCCCTCAGAGCCCCAAGAACTGCAGAGGGGCAAAGGGGTGAGAAGGATTCAGCAGTCTCAGGACACCCATCAGAGCTGGTTTGCTGCTTCCCTGAGAGTCTCAAGCTAAGTGCTAAGATCTCTCCTGCAGTAAACAGCTGCCTTTGCCTGCTGCAAGTCCCTGGAGCAGCTCTGACAAGAGTTCTCTGCTGTTCAGAAAGGCCTGTTCCCTCAAAGGTAGCCAAGCAGCATTATTCTTATCACTAATCCCACTTTTCCTTTTTCCTTTATCTACTTCCTCTTGCTGGCCTTTCCCCATCCCTACACCACACACACTATCAGGGGTCAGTGTTACAAAAGGCTTATTTTGGAAGCTGAAACAGCCCCAGAGCTGCCCTTCAAAACTTGCTGACTTTTCCTGTAAGAAGAGAGCCTGGACAGCATTTCCTTGCAGGGACTTGATCAGAAATTCTTATCACCTCTGCTACTTCCAGATGGTTATCAAATAGATTCCTAAATGGCTAAAAGTAATGTTATTATGAATTTAATTCTGCTTCCCATTAACTTTTCTGTCTCTCTGCAGAATCCAAATTTACCACCCTCCAACCTACAGTTTCCCTAAGTTAGAGAAAAATATTTGTGAAACTCTTCAAGGAAAACAGGAGAAAAAGAAAAGGAAAATAAGGATCAAGAGTCTAGAAAGTGATCTGTGCATTCTTTCACATCTCTTACAAGCAGTTCATCTGCAGCTCCCTCCCCATGGACCAGCATCAAATGAAGACACCAGTTTGGAGAGAAAGAGAGGAAAGTTCTGAACTTACCTAACAGAGAGTGTAAAATCTCCTGGGTTACTTTTGCTGGGCCGTGCCAAAAAGCTGCCATCCACTCCTCTTGTTAACAGCAGGTTTTCTGCCTCCACCCCAGTAATATTTGGATGAAACCATCTAGAAGAGGTTTAAAATAAAGAGTGCTCATAAATAAACAGAAGATCTTCTGGTTTTCAGAGTTAACTTACGTGGTGGGAACTAAACAGAACAATCTGATGCCTTCAAAAGCAAACTGCTACATGAATAAGAGTCTCTGTTGTAGCAGAAAGTGTAAATGATCCATTTCATATTACATTGCAGTTGTATGTGTTGGTTAGAGCTGCTCTGTCAGGGAAAGAGCTACAACCATCCAAACCTTACTGCCTGGATTAAAATAATATCAAAGGTAAAGAGACCACCAGTCATATGACACACAAAGAAACTGACAGACAATCAGAAAAAACCCTGAAAAACAGACCATCCAAAGCTGCACTCCACAACATTCTAAAGGTAACAAATGTACCAAGACCTCATGTTTTCGGGGAGAGTCTGACAGTGCTCAGGAAGAAACTTCACAAGCTCTTCAGCTGCCCAGATCTTCTTCCACCTCCTCCTCCAGAGCCCGCGGTGCTGCCGGACACACGAGCTCCAGCAAGGAGCTTCCACCTACAGTGGCAATTCCCCTGGTCTGAGCAGACCCCTCTTAAATACACTGAGGAATCTCATCTTGAGATTCACCACCCACCAGCAGGCTGGTGCAGGAGGGGCAGAGCCCTGCCAGGGGGGAGCTGTGTATGGGCTGCACCCCGGGTGCTCGCGCGGTGGCCACGGAAGCTTTATTCTTAGCCTGGCACATCTGCCCGTCCTCTCCTCTGAAACCCAGGGGGTCTGTGGAGTTCTTGCCATGCCAACCCCCAGCAGTGTGCTCTGGGTAAAAAGAGGTTTTAACGAGGCATGATTTTAGCAGATAAAACTTTCCAAGAAGCCCCAAAGCAGCCACTGGGCAGCCCAGGGACAGAGGCGACAACGGGGGAACTAAAACGGGTTTGAGTGGCTTGGACTTGTGTAAATTAACTTCCAAGTTGGGACAGCAAAGGGGAATGAGCTAACAAAAAACCCTCCATTTATCTAATGGCTACTCAGAGGTGAAGGAAATCCTGTTTTGATGCAGTTTCACCAAAGGAACTGCACCAGCATCAGTACCTGGGATGAACAAACCATCACAGAAAGTATTTTAAGTCAGCTGCAGAAGCTGGTCATTTATTTGCCACAATTCCCCCTCCACAATGCCACCTCCATTAGGAGAAGAGCAAGCAAACAGAACCAAAACAGAACATGTAGCTAGATTTTTATAAGTTTTAAAGTTTATAAGCTTTTAAAATACCCAGGGAATTCAAGAGACACCTCTGCAAGTTTCTGAGTTCTACCCAAAAATGTGTAAATATACAAAGGAGAAATTCTTTGCCTACCTTATTATTGTTGTATATGTCACCATATTATTATATGGTGGCAGTCCATAAACTTTAATTAATAGAATTTCTTCTGTATGTTACTTGAAACCCTAATGCATCTGGAAGTAACTGCACATGAATTGTTAAATTGATGTAAAACAACCCAAAAAATGGTAATTTAATGAACAGAACAGACTAGAAATGTGCTCCAAGCAGAGGTGAAAGAGATGACAGGTTGCTTAAAATCAAAACCCTCCCCCCTCCACCTCAACACAAACTCCTACTGAAGACAAGAGCAGGTAAAGAGCAAAGGAAAAGCTACATCTGGGATGGATGTTTATTGCACTTTATGTAACTTTGGCTCCAACGGTGCCTTGTTCTCCTGCTCCCTCATTTGGTATTTTTGGCTTTGAGTAGGAAGATGAATTTGTCAGGCACCCCAAATAGAAAAATGGGGGTGTTAGTGATCCCTGCTCCAGGGTTCCGGCCCAGGGATGCAGAGTCCTTCATTTGAAGTGCTGCCATCACACGTGTGCTTTGAACCCTGGTGGCTGCATCCCTTCCAAGAGCAGAGGAGAAGCCAAGGGGACTGCAGACACAGCCACCAGTAACATAACCCCTCGAGAGGACTTTCTCTGACACTTCCTTTTATAGGGATGGAATGCATTGTAGACTCTTTTTTTTTAATAATAATACTTTCCTTCTCCAACCTCTGTTGTGAGCAGGTGCTGAGGATGTCCCAAGCTCAGGGCATCAATCAGAAAGCTGCAGATACAACCCCACACTCTAATTAAACTCCTTGTCCTCACTGCAAAATTAACCAGTGAAATAACTGGGGGCTTGTGCACAACTGAGGGGTTTCAGCTAAGCAAGAAATTGGTGACAGCTACACGTGGCAGGAATTGCAGCCTTGCTACAATCCTCTTTAGGTGTTGTTAGCATGGTCCAAAAAAGAGCAGCAGGATCTGTGTTTTCCAACTCACACATCACCAGCATACTTCTCTTGGAGCACGTTGAAGAGAGAAGAGAAAAAAAACCACCAAAAATCAATACATTTTTCCATGCTGTGACTGGGCTTTTCTAATCACCTTTGCAAGAGCAGGAGGGATGAGATCAGTTGAGGCTCAGCTGTCACAACTCAGGGAGCTGGGGACTGGTGGTTTCATTACTCCTATTTATAGGCTCATCAGTTGATATTTCTCATCTTTTTTTTCCAAGTCTCCCTCCCAAGTTACAACTTAAAGTTCTGAGCAGAACAAGAGGATTATCCCCCACAGCAAAGAGGGTTTTGGAAAGGTAACTTGTGCACCCCAGCTTGTGAGTAGGGCCACTGAGGAAACCCAACACACATTTCAGAAGCAGCCAAACCCAAATTCAACTACCAGTGACAAAAAACCAATCTAGTTTCATTAAGCAGAGCAAGAAAAAGGACGAGCCAGTGCTGAAGCAGTGATGATTTAATAGATGTTACTTCAGAGATGTATGAGATTGGAGATCAGGTAAGAATATAAACATCTTTTTCCTTCTCTGACAGTAAATAATCGAGTCTAACATTCAGCCCAATGAGGTAAGACTCGTATCAAACCACGTTAAGAACCTCCAACAAAGAAAACAGATTCAACTGTTTATCAGCCTGATTTTGCAACGCCACAAGGTTCTGAAATGAGCCCAAATACTGCTAATAAACGCAGAGTCCAGCCCAGCCCAGCTCACAAACACTCCAATTCAGCGGGCTCCCGTTTGAGCTGCGGCGATGGCACAAGCGCTGAGAGCAACGCGACCCTCCCGGCCTCGGCTCCCGGACTGCGGGGCTGCCACGCCAACAAAAACCAGCCCTCGGCTGCGGGAAAAACACAGGTGCGGGCGTGGGGACACCGGCCTGGTCCCCCCACGATGGCACCGTGGCAGCTCCGGACTCTGCCCGGGGGGTCTGGGGAACCCGAAGCCACCCGGGCCCCCAGCACCGCAGCGCAGCGGCGGCAAAGGCGAGGAGAGCAGAGGAGAGGAGAAGGAGCCAGGCCCCGATTGCAGCCGCCGCGACGGCCGCAGCCCCAGGACGGCGGGAGCGGGGCCATCCCGCCCCAAGCACGGGCGGGGAGCGGGGCCGGGACGCGGCCGCAAGCGGCGGGGTGGGGGCTGCCCCTGAGCCGCAGCCGTGGGGTGCGGGAGGCTCCGCTCGGCCAGAGAAGGCTCTGCCCGGCAGCCCCCCCGGGGAGCGGGCGCTGAGAGGCCCGGACCCTGCGCGCCCCGGGAACAGGCGGCTCCCCCCGGCCCGATCCCCCCGCTTCTCCCGCCGGGCTCGGCGCCGCTCGCTCCCGCCTCACCTCCGCGATGTCATTTTCCCCCGCGGCCGCGGCTGGTGGCGGTGAGTCCGGCCGCCCCCTCGCACGGCCGCCTCTCACATGAGCGGGGGTTCCCCGGCGCGGGCCGCGGCCTACGGGCGCCCTGCAGGGAGCGTGAACAACGGCGGCCTCAGGCCCCGGAGCGCACGGAGCGCGGCGCGGCCCGCCCTGCGTCACCCGCCCGGGCGTCATCAGCCCGCGACGCCGCCCCGCCCCGCCCGGGGCTGCGGGGACCCAGCGGCAGCCGCTACGGGAGTAGCGGAGCCTCGTCCCGCGAAGCCTGGCAGGGCGGAGCGGGAGTCGGCGCGGAGCTTTATCGCGGCCGTGCCCCGAGCTGCGGGGAGGGTCGGGCAGCGGTGGGATAGCGAGTCCCGCCGCCGGAGCCGCAACACAGACACAGTTACCTGCGGAGCCGGGGTGCGGGTGCTCGGTGCTGCGGGTGCCCGGTGCTCCGCGTCCATCCCGGGTGAACGGGGACTGTCCGATGCCGGACTGTGCCCGCCCGGACTACAAGTCCCAGCGTCCCCCGCGGCCGGCGCGGTGACGTCAGACGTCACGCTCGCTTTAGGCCCCTCGTACCCGGATCTAGGTCCTTTTTCCTCCCCGGAAGGTAGGAATGGCGGAGCGGTGGCGGGCAGGGCCGGGACCCGGCGGGCGGCATCCACCGCCATCTGCTCCCGGGTGGCCGTGCTGGGCTGACGGGCACGTCCCGCTGCCCTCGGGGAGGCGGCGATGAGGCCCGGGGGCGGGAATGGAGCGGGAGGTTCAGTCATCTCCGGCCAGACCAGGCCCCGGCCGACTGCGGAGGCCGGGCCGGAGCCTCCCGGGGCGCGCCGGCGCCCAGCGGGGAGCGGGACTCGGCTGGGGCCGGAGCTCAGCGGCTCCTCAAGGCTGAGCGGTAGCCTGGAGAGGGCCGGTGTAGCCCCGCGGTGTGTCAGGGCCCAGCCGCTCCAGCGGTCCCGAGGGGGTGCTGAGCACAGGGCGGCTGTGCCCACCCCTGGGGGCGGCTGCGGCCTCGGCGTTTCTTTGGGGTCCCTACTGAGGAGGCTTTAGAGGCGTTGGGTGAACTTGTAGCTGTCGGAACTAACGTGGAGGAGCCTTCTGCGTGGACGGGCCTGCAGCAGACAGAAGGAGTTCAGGCTCTGCAGTGTCGTGATCAGCCACGGCGCTAAGAGGTGGTCGATGGCTATTAGAATGGTGCAGAGTTTTGCTTTATTTTGCTTCTGCAACCTTAACGGCTCCTGTGCACGCCCCGTGGTCATCATTTCCCTTCTCTTTGGGCCCCCAGATGGCGGGTGAGAAGAAGCCAGCAGAGAAAGCTCCTGCTGAGAAAAAGCCAGGCAAGAAAAAGCCGGCTGAGAAGAAGCCAGCTGAGCAGAAAACAAGCCAGAAGGAAGGGGGTGAGAAGAAGAAGAAGGTTCGGAAGCACCATGCCAGCAGGAACCCCGTCCTGGCCAGGGGCATTGGCAGATACTCCCGCTCAGCCATGTATGCAAGGAAGGCTCTGTACAAGCGCAAGTACACGGCCCCTGAAACCAAGGTAGGGTGCAAATTCTGCCCTGGAATTGTCCCTTTTTTTGTGGTGACTTCAGTTGGAAACCTCCCGTTTTCCTTTGCCTGCAGATAGAGAAGAAAAAGAAAGAGAAGCCCCGTGCCACCATCACCAAGCCAGTGGGGGGAGACAAGAACGGGGGCAGCAGGGTGGTGAAAATCCGCAAAATGGTAAGGAAGGAAACTGGGGTTCTCCCAGTTTGAGGCCATTGGGTGTAAATATTGAGTGGCTGGGGTGAGGTAGCAGCTTCAGGCTGGGCTGTGCTGTCAGCTGGTACCTCCATCAGATATGGGGTCACTGCTGGGAACCTGGGGAGTGAGTGGTCAGTAGCTAAGAGGGGTTCTCTGCCCTGGGTGTGGCTGTGCTGGAGTGGAACCCTCTGCAGAAACACAGAAAATCGTGTTCCTCTGCTGAAAAAAGTCTTCTTGAGGAAAAATGGTATTTCTTGCAGAAGAAACTAAGCTGCAGTGGGAGGTTTCTGTGCTGTGGAACCAGAGGGTGGCACAGTGTTGTGTTTCTCTAGCCCAGGTACTATCCCACTGAAGATGTTCCTCGCAAGCTTTTGAGTCACGGGAAGAAGCCCTTCTGCCAACACAAGAGGAGGCTGAGGGCCACCATTACTCCAGGAACTGTTCTGATCCTCCTGACAGGTCGTCACAGGGGCAAGGTAATCCATCCATCCAGAACTTTCTCCCAGGGGCTTTGTGCCATTTCTGTGCTGGACCCATTTTCACCAAGCAGAGGTGTCCTGAATTTCCCAGGACACTGCTCAGCCCCAAGATGTGAATCTGCAGCTCTGGTTTTCTGGGAATTCTGGCTAGATGGTTTCTCTGGCCCTGCCTTTAGGAGAACAGGCATTGAACTGATTAGGGTAGCTAATGCACTGGAGGAACTGCATTTTCATTCTTGGTATTATCAAGGCAACACTTGATTGTTGTATTAAGTTGTGATCTCCACCTGTTTACTAACAGGTCTGAACTGATTTTCTTTATTTTCCTGAACTCCTGGGCTTCAATGTCACATTACTTACAAAAACACTGTTCAAAGAAGGAAACCATGACCAGAAAGGGAAAAAAAAAGCAACTAGGGGATGTTTCAGATTCTTCATTAACTCATACAGTGAATTTGTACAAGTCTCACCACCCTGTAGAACAGGCAGAGATTAAAACCCCTGCCAATGGGCTTTGCTCAGCCTGGAATGGTGAAGCTGTACTCTGAGAGATGTCAGCAGCTGGCTTTGAACAGTGTTAGTTCTCAGGCTGGACTTTTGTGGCCATGCCTGGGTGCTTGGTGAGTGCTCACACCAGTAACACAGGGCAGGGGTGGGTATGGTCCCAGTTCAGTGCTGTATCTGAGTGCTGGCATGTGGCTGATGTCACCTCATCTCTTTTCAGCGTGTTGTCTTCTTGAAGCAGCTTGCCACTGGCCTTTTGCTTGTTACAGGTAAAAAACTTAGCAATGTGATGTTGAGGGGGGCTGGTGGATTTGGTTTTGGGTGGGTTTGGGGGGTTTTGGGTGGGGTTTTCCAGTTCAGGTTTGTCTCTGAGGTCAGTAAGTGCTACAGATCTGCGTGTGGATGGTTCAGCTCATGTATTCGTGTGACTGCCTGGAATTGGGTTTTGTGGCTTTCTGGGGAGATGCAGGGGAGAGAATTCAACTGCCATATCTGACTCCCTGGAATAGACCAGGAAGGATTTCATGGCTTTCTTGGAAGCTGTGGGGCAGAGCTTTGTGGATTGTTCAGATTCTGGCTATAGGCACCTGAAGAATCCAATCACCCCGTACAATACAAAAATACAGCTCAAAAAAATAAGGTCAGAAAAACTGACATAATTCTCTCTCCTGCTCTGAGGACCCCTGGCTATCAACAGAGTCCCTCTGCGTCGGGCCCATCAAAAGTTTGTTATTGCTACATCCACAAAGGTGGACATCTCTGGGGTGAAGATCCCCAAGCACCTGACTGATGCCTACTTCAAGAAGAAGAGGCTGCGTAAGCCCAAGCACCAGGAAGGAGAGATCTTTGACACTGAGAAAGAGGTAAGGAGCAGCAGTGTGCATTCCTTTCTGAATGCTCTCACTGCTTAAAACCAGGCTGGAAGGGGGAGCAGCACTGTGCATTCCTTTCTGAATGCTCTCACTGCTTAAAACCAGGCTGGAAAGGGGGAGATGCCAGGAAACACAGGACAGTTGGATTTGAAGCGGTCCTCAAAGTGAGGTGTTCAAATTAATTATACAGTAGTGGTGAGAAAAACCCCTTTTAAATTGGAGGAGCCTTTCTGCTTTACCATAGCAGAAGAGCAACAATGGTTACTCCACTTCAGTGTCTGTTTTTCTGCCCAAGAAACAAAGCCCTTCACTGTTGTGATGCTGCCAGGAGGGTGCTGCTGGCTCCCACACCAGCCAAGCAGCAGCTTTGGTTCTCCACCCCCTCCGGCCTCCTGCCACCTTTCCCTCCTTTCAAACACATGGAGAAAAGAATTCTTAAATGCCCAGAACTCAGGGCTTTGCCCTGAATTTTCTCATCCCTGCAGAAGAGTCTGAAGCCACCCTGCAGGTTTTTCACACAGCTCCTTTTTGTCCTCTCCAGAAATACGAGCTAACGGAGCAGCGCAAGTCGGACCAGAAGGCGGTGGATTCCCAGGTCCTGGCACGGATCAAGCAGGTGCCTCAGCTCCGTGGGTACCTCCGCTCCACGTTCTGCCTCTCCAATGGAGTCTATCCTCACAAGCTGGTGTTCTAGCTCTGCAGAAAAGCACCACATTAAATCTGAACACAAAAAAAGGAATCCTTATTTGTGGTGTTTTCACTGCAGTCCGTGGTGGAGCGGGTCGCGCGGGTGCTGCCGTGTGTGTGGCTTGTGGAGTCCTGGAGGTGTCTGGGTTGGAAGGAGGCTCTAGAATCATCCAGCCCAACCCCTGCTGAGAGCAGGGACATCTCAACTAGAGCAGGGTGCTCAGAGCTTCCTCAAGCCCACCTGGGATGGCTCCAGGGATGGGGCCTCCACCACCTCCTTGAGCAACATGTTCCAGTGTCCCCCACTCTCTGGGAAAAAAACTTCTGCCTTAGTTCTCATCTCAATCCACTCCTTTCTCATTTCAAACCATTGCCCCTTGGCATTTTCACTCCAGGCCTTTGGAAACAACCCCTCTCCAGGCACTGGAAGGTGCTCTGAGGATTCCCCTGTAGTCTTATAATTCCCTATACTTCCAGGATAGGGAAGCTACTCGTGGCCTAAAGTTCTGAGGGACTGACTGCATGTAGGTGACTAGAGTTTGGAGTGTGTAATAGTTTGGGTGAGGATTGGTTGGGGTTAACTGGTTTTTCTTAGTATAACCAGCAAGGAAGTGACATTTGAATCTCAGCTTGCTTAACCATGATGAGTTGAGGTAGGAGGTTAAAAACCCAAACAGATTTTTAGACTACCCATCAAGACCCATCTGGAATAAACATCCAGCCCAATATGTGTCCTGGCATCTTTCTCTGCACCCTCACTACTGAAACCAGAGCTTCAGCAGGTACCTTTTGTGAAGATCCAGGTCTTGGCAACACAGCACAGTGACACAGCTCATTAGCATTCTAAAGCCTGTGTGCAGCTTTGTTGAGAGGGTTTTTTTGATGAGCAGCTTTGATCCATCAATCACCACACAAACCTCAGCAAATACAGCCATTTTTAGAGGCACTGCAGGAGCTATGCCTTAGAGGAAGGTCAGAGTTGTGGTGGGGAACTTAGCCCTAGAACCAGAGCTGAGAAAGTCCTCTTTGGTTTGTTTGTTGAAGTCAGTTACTAGATCTAAAAGGAGAGAATCACAGACAGGTTTGGGTCGAAGGGACCTTGCAAATCCATTCTCAAGCCTGCCCAGCTCTAGCTGGAAGAGGGTGCTTGGGTAGCAATAGCTGTGCTCTTACAAAAGCCAAGGCTGTGCATGCTAACAGATCTGGCAAGCCTGAGCTCTTTCTTAGCCAGACTTGGGCAGGAAACAAGGCTTATGTAACTGCACCATCTGTCTGCCCATTAATTCTTAGCTGAAAGCAGCCAATGGGGTCACGTTTGATGGGGAGCAGAGATTTCTCCAAATTCATATGAGCTTCAGGAAAAGAGGCTGGAAAAGAGAGTAACAGAACCCTCACAGAGGTAGAAGCCTTCATAGAGTCACTTAGATTGTAGGAGATGAAGTCCAAGGTGTCAGGGACTGACCACAGTCATTGGGAAGGAGGAGTTGGTAAAAAACTCAGCATACCTGAGTTGGTAGATCTCCCTCCTGGGGCTGCGGTCACCTTCACAGCAGACGCTGGCTGGTGTTGGGGTGTGAAGTATCTACCACTGGTTGCTCTTCAGCATCTTCCTGTTGATAACCAGCTGCAATACTCGTGTGGTTCAGCAGAGGGCGCCAGCGAGCAGCTGTGTCCGGGCTGAGCGGGCCGGGTGCGGGTCTCCGGTCAGGGGGAGCTGCTGCCCTGCGGTGATCCCAGATTTCACTTCAGTGTCATCAGAACCGCATCCATGGTGTGTGATGACATATGCTGTACGTGCTTCGGTGGATAATGGGCATGGTTAGAGGTTTATTTAGTTGATGTGAGCACTGCAGTGCTGGGATTCACCTGTTTGCATACATCAGCTCTAAAAAGACACAGAAGTGTTGCACACATCTCACTGCTTGTGCTAGGTTTACAGATGCTACCAAAGGAAAATCTTAACCCAACGTGCTTAGAAATCTCACTTCAGGTCAATTGCACAAGAGAACACTTGTCCAACACAAGAACACAAGTCCAAACCCAGCAAGCAGACTTCTTGATCAAAACAGTTTGTACCAGCATGTGGTGCCAAACAGGCTGCAGAAGAGCTGCTAGTGCTCCTCCAGTCAATCCCTTCCCTCAGGAATGGGCACCTTGTAGTACAAACACAGGGCTAGTCAAAGAACAGGTGTTTAGTTACAGTCATGTTTTCTGGAATGGCCCTGACAGTCCTCAGCTGTGTGTGAAAAGGTGAGGAATGATACTGGGAACAATTACCTGTGATTAGGGAAGGCTCTGGCTCACTGTCAGGAAGTGATCTGGTAACATAGTTGGGTTGTCTTAATAAGTCCTGGTGCAGAGAAATCACCTCACGTGCTGCTGTCACCTCCCTGCTGTTGTACAGGTGAGCAACACAGCAAGAGAGAGAGGGATTTGTCAGTCTGGATGACAGAGTCCACTACCTGGAGAACATTCCCAGCACACACAGAGCTTTTTCTTTGTGTAGTGTCTGTCCCACAGCATTTCTCATGCTGAGCATGGCATCAATCTGCAGCCCTGCCTGGCTGAGTCACTGCTTTGCACCCAGCAGCCCCCACAGGAGAAGCCAGAGACATCCAAAGCCTCAGCCACCCAAGCAGAAGTGCTGGAGAGCTGCAACAGCAGTGACAGGCTCAACCATAGCAGCCCTTCATTAGCATCTGATGTGCTCTTTGCTTCAGCTGCTTGATAAAGTGATGGGTAATAAAGAGGAAAGAGGGATGTTGGCTTTCTCAGGGCACTGCTAATAAACTGCAATGCCACCTCCTTTTACCTGTTGGCTGCCTCTGGAGTGACCTGGTGGATTCAGCCCATGTGTGTGTGCCAGCAGGGAGCAGACACTGGCTGTGCTCCTGGGACTGGGGGCTTTGGGAGGCACTGGGGCAGTGTGTTCCCACCTGATCCCTGCCCTTCTCACAGGTCACAGAGCTGCTGCCACTGCTGGCCCAGGCTTCTGGGAACATGAGGATGCAGGAAAAGGGGAGCTATTTACGTGTTAATTTGATTTCATCAGTTCTGCATTACAGGCTGAGCTCAGCACTTGACAACTCATTGTTTAAGCAATTAGAGCAATTAAATCCATATTTTTATAGGGATCTTATAATAGTTCTCAGTATTTTTTTCCTCGTTCAGGAAGCCACTAATTGAGCAGAGGGAGCCAGTCCCTCTGGCTGCAGTCACCACCTGCCCTGAGTCACACAGGAGGGTTGCTCTGTGCTGGTTACCTGTGGAATTTAACAGGCTTGCCAAAAAGCAACCACAACATTTCTTACTTCTTTAGTTGCTTTTTCATAGTTTGCTGTTGGTATTTTTTTCTTAGCTCAATCCAGTTTTGACCCTCTCCCAGATAGTCAAACCCTATTTTTTGTCAGCTGACTGCCTTTTTTTTTTGGCTCATTTTATTCTGGTTTTGTTTGTTTGTTTGTTTGTTTTTCCTATTATCTCAGTGTTTATCTTTCTCTGTGGAAGTGACTTTGCATGATAGATTGTACACACAGACAGCAACTTTTATGACCTAACCATGGTTCACACTATACCAGACATAAATATTTATTAGCAGCAATACTGACAGGGAGTGAGGAAGGTTGGTAGTCAAAATATTACTTGTGATTAAAGAATTCTTTGGGCTTTTTTCCACTCAGCTCTATTGATTTTCTGTGTGATCTTAAACAGGTAGCTAAATTTCAGTGAGCTCATTGTTCACATACCTGCAGAACAGCAGAAATACTTCCTCATATTGGGTCTCAAGGAGTGTTTTAAGCTTCTGCAGACCTACAATTTATGACAATTCTCTAAAATCTATGAAAGAATAAAAAGTCTATGGTTGGATGACACTGAAGATGAAACCTGATCCATTATCCTGATCTTCCCCTATGGAGATCTTAACATTTAATACTAAAAAATGAAACCATCATGTGGTGCTGAAGATTGGCATGGGTGGCATGGGGAATGTTTCCATCTTCTTATTTATCATCCTTAATGTCAATTTCTGCAGAACTTACTCCTTTAGATTTGTACAGCTAAAGTACTCAGTCTCTGGTGACATTCTGTGTTGCTGCATTTTGCCCAATTAGCAGTTCCTAGCACTCTGCCTGCAGAATATTTTAATGATCATAATGAACAACTTCTCATACTTTATATACACTGAGCACACTGGCCTCGTGATACCCAGCAGAGGTAAAAACTGCCATTATAACACCAAGAAACTGTAGGCAAAGGGGAAATGACTTATTCAGTCCACTGGAGCAAGTTAGTGGGATGCTGAGAACCACCCTAAGAAAGGCTTTAAACCTCACGAAGCAAATAGGAGACTGAACCAGAAGCAATTACATCTTAATCTGGTTTGTCAGCCCTACCTGATCTAGGGAGTTTTTCACTCGCTTGACAGATGCACTTAGGATGTAATTGTTTTGAAAATGAAGGCTTTCAGCTATCACCATGTGCCATACATGGTATCCTATTGTTCAAAATGCCCACTTTCACTTGAAGAAATAAATCCAAAGATAAAAGGTACCATAGCCAGCAAGCTTGCTATGTCCTTGATACACAAGGAAGGGAGGATATTTTGCAGGACAAGGAAATATGAAGGCCCTGAAAACAAGGACACGTCCTCAAAATTGAGATGTTTAGGTACAATCAGTATTCCAACTACTGGTGTGAATGCCCCCCTAAGCTGAAATGAGGATCTGTTTTGTGGAATTCCATAGAAATGGGTGGGTAACCATAACTGTGCCTTAAAATCAGCACCAAAAAAATAAAAAAAATACAATTCCCCTCTGGAATCAGAGAACTGAAACAACAGCAGCTCTTGCTCAGATGACAGGCACATGGCAAAGCTTCTGTACATTGCACATTATCCACATGGCTGCCCTCTGGACTGACACAGAAAGTGCAAAAAGGGCATTTGGAATCTGGAGCTTTGTGTTTGTGTGAGGGGGAAAAAAAACAACAAAACACCAACCCATGCACATAATAAGGCCACAGAGGGAGAAAAAGGAAAATGGCATTTTGAGACTGCTGATGCAAGAGAAAACTTTGAGAGTGAGCAGGGTTGGTTTTTTTTTTTTTGTCAAAATACTGGCTCTGGTCAAAACACTCTGCAAAAAAAACCCCATCTGTGGTTTATTTAATCCAGCACTCTAGGAAAGGAAACTTTGTCATGCTTGGTAAATAAACAGGATTTCATCAAGGCAATGTTTAGCATCATCATGTAACTCTCTTCTAAGACAGGCAACCCATTAATTGCCAAACTGGATAACAGCTTGAATCAAAAAAAAACCAACCCCAAAACATCACAGATTCTGTGGCTTGGGCTTGAAATAACTGCTGATTTCACAAGCACCTGAGAAGGTTGTCCCTGCATGAGCCAGACAGTGCAGCTGTCTCCTGGGGATTTATAAGAATCCTCATTAGAATTTCTATCATTCTTCCCAGCCTGTCACCCCAAGCTGCAACTTTTCATGTCATTCAGTTGGCCACTGCAACAAGCCTGTGGAGACTGGATAATCAAGCCTGAGAAATGGCTTTTTAATGTGTTTCTCACACCCAATCAGCAGGCACGTGACACCAACCTGGAATAACCAGCACAATCCATGGAATATGGTCAGTGTGTGGCATAGGAAAGGCTGGGCTGGTGCTGTTGGGTGAATCAAGAAGGAGGTGGAGGTGGTGATGCTGGTCTAGTCCTCCAAACTGTCAGTTGGCTTTGGGTGACTGACAGAGAGCTCTGCTCTCAGCTCCTCCACTGATTGATTGCTTGTGGAGTTATTTTAGTTGAAGGGCAATTAGCTGTTCTTCATGGTTTATCTGTAGGCTGCTTCTGCTCTTCATTGTTTTAAAGCAACACTGCTGTGTTGTTAAGCACCAAGTGGAGGGTTTATCAAACAGTTGCAGAAAAGACTGACTGTTACCTGTCAGGACCAGGATTTCATTAGCACTTGACATGCCACTGCAGCAGTCAGGAGCTCAGCTCTGCAAGATTATAAATGAATTGTCCTACCTGTGGCAGCACCAGAAGATTTTCAGCCACCCTGCTGAAACTGGGGGCCAGTCCATCACGAGTCTGTGCAGGGATGAATTCCTTGGCCTTTGCCAGTTGGTGCCATCTGGCTGTGAGGAACTGAGGGAAAAACAGGTGAGTCATAGCGAGCTTAGGGAGATTGCACCTCACACAGAAATCAGCAACATCCCTTCAGTAACAAAACCACAGCAGGCAGCTCCATTTTATCAGCTATGTATTTCAGCCTGGAGCAGAGAAGGCTCCGGGGAGACCTTCTTGTGGCTTCCAGGATCTGAAGGGGCTCCAGGAAAGCTGGGGAGAGACTTCTTAGGCTGTGGGGCAGTGACAGGACTAGAGAGAATGGATTAAAACTACAGATGGGTGCATTCAGATCAGACATGAGGAAGAATTTCTTCCCCAGAAGGGTGTGAGACACTGGCACAGGGTGCCCAGAGAGGTGGGGGAAGCCCCATTCTTGAATTTTTTCAGACTAGGCTGGATGAGCTCTGAACAACCTGCTCTAGTGGGAAGTGTCCTTGCCATGGCAGGAGTGTTGGAACTGGATCAGCTTTCAGGTCCCTTCCAACCCTGGTAATTCCATGATTCTATGATATACTTTTCTGTTCATCTCCCTCATACTTCTATTGCACCAAGTTGTTGGCTCACTGTGAATTTATTGTATAATGGTTCTTACTCTGCCATTAGAAGTAGATTATTGGCTGGAAATGATAGGAAAGAGATGCTGAAAGAAAAGGAGAAATGCTTCAGGAAAGAAAGGAAGGGGAAGTAAGCCCTGTGGAAAGAGCACCTTTGGAGATGTGGGCACTTCTAGCTGCAAACCACCACCACATGGAGAGCAAAACTCTTCTCCCCAGAGGAAAAGGCTTTATTCCAATTTGCTGCTTGCTTTCTGTTCTCAATCAGCAGCCATTTTAACTGTGTTTTGAATGGCTGTCACCACTGAGGAGAAGAGCAGCACAGTCTATAGCATTTTTCAGGCCAGGGATCCACTGACCTGGCTTCCTTTTCTTTGGAAAATAAGGTGCTTCAACACCTTTGACAACCTGCTAATTAAGACTTCACAGGATCTTGGAACTGATTTGTGAATTCCAAGTCAAAGACAAAAATACTGTGAGTTCAAAAGTCATCTCATTGCAATTTCTCATGTAGAAGCCTTTGACTCTTTGCTGCCCTGTAGCTTCAGACTCTGCAATGGTGGTTATCCCTTTAGAACACCCTCACCAGTGATCATCCTCACTTAGAGGTGTGCTTGTGAAAGGGGAGTTGTTTTGGGGTGAGTAACATGCAGTGAGTCGTGGGGTTTATTCCCACTGCTGCTGACTTGGCAGGGGCAGCTGAATGGGTTTTTGTCAGGACTGGCATACCTTTTTCTGTAACTCATAAAGAGCCAGCTCCAGCCTTTTGTAGCAAACAGCTGCCTCAGGCCTTTCATTCTGGATGACACCTACAAAACAGAGCTGATGGAAGCAAGCTGGCAAAATGCTGCTTCTTGCCATCTTTGAATAATTCCTCCATCATTCCCTCCATCACTGCTTCTCCCTGGGGGCAAGGTGCCTTCTTCTGGTTTTTATTTACTTCCAACTACCAGTTCAGTCCAGTTTAATGAGGCAGTGTTCACAATGTTACAGTTACAAGAAAAAAAAAGAAAGGGGGGAAAAAAACAGAACCAAACAAAAGGTGTCAGAACTCTTTAGTATCTGTCAGAATTAGGGAAACTCAGATTGGGTAGAAATAAAAGATGAAATAAATTAATTGTCCTGTAACACTTTTCCCCTGAAATGTTACATTGTAAACATCAAAATTTCAGTTTTTTATTCCAGTTGGGATTAAACATTTTGATAAATATTCCATAAAACTCTGCCAAGTTCTCAGTCAACCTTGAGACAATGTCTGTGTAGGATACCCCTGATGGGGACAGAGAGCTCATTTCTCCTGGGGACAGGGGTTTTGTAAAGTACAGATCTTGTTCCTGATGGGTTTTGTTCAATATGAAGTAAGGAGAACCTGGCTTCCCACCCAGGGCACAAAGCTGGCCAGCTAATTCACTTCCCCAGGGGCAGCTTGCCCGTGGCAGAGCATTGGTGGCCCAGCCACAGGGAGCTCTTTCCTGCTCAGCACCAGGTAGCACCTATTGCTATGCTTTGGGGGTGGGAACATCCCCATCCTCCTCTGGGAGGCTGTGGCAGGTTGGACAACATGCTTCAGAAGGTCTCAGGGTGTCTAATGAATCAGAGAGAAACCCCAGCAGGTCACCACACCCTCCTGGCAGAGTCCTGGACGGGGAGGTCACCTCCTGTGTGCTTGGTTGGTGTGTGAGGCCCTGCAGTGTGAGTCAGAGGGCAGTGCATCTGATTTTCTGTATGAGGGACTGAGGATGACTTTCCATTGTAATGCCCCTTCAAAAAAAGTGGAAATTTTAGATGTCTGCCTTGGAACAAAGGGCATCTTTGCATAACAAGGTGATGCTCCTAGAAGAAAAAGACAAAAGTCTGTATGTTCTGGGCCAGTGACTGGAATCCTTGTTATCAATGAACACCTCTCAAGCACAGAGGCTGGCAGGACTAGAACTGCAGCCAAGTTACCTGGGAGATTCTAGCCTGTTATTGAAATGCAGCTGTAAACTCAGACTAATTCCTGATAGTCTAAAAGAAAACCAGCTTGTGATACCCCTTCTTTCCCAGAGTTTTAGATCAAACTTTAGGGAAAACAGAGGAGAAAAGTGAAGCTAGAGATAACTTCTGAGGAAAGGGAAGGTCTGGCTTCGTGTCCAAGTATCAGCCCCACCTCTCTGCTGACCACTGGCAGCACTCCAGCTGCCCTGCCAAGCAGCCCTCCCCTCTCTCATGAGAGGAAGCAAACAGTGCCAAGCTGACAGCACAAACCATTCCAAAAAACTACAGTTTCTGCAACTTGCTCTCAAGAACTAATTTTAAAACCCTCAGATCTCAGCCAAGCTCTTAGGGGTTTTGTCAATGTAACATTACAAACCCTGAGCAGCACTTTCTAAAGAGGACCTTGTCAGAATTGGTATGAATTATACAAAGCCACCTTGTTACGTTTCTATTTTTACAGTGCTGAGCAGAATCTTGTAGCAGAGTTTTATTTCTCATTTATTTTTTTCCCCCCCCTTGTTTTACTGCACCAGTTTTCAGGGCGGTTGCGTTTTAAACCAGCAGCCAATGGATGGGTTTAAAACCTACCTATTTTTGGGATATTAATAATGAGTCTTCTGAGACATTAGAGATTCAGAAATTCAGGACAACCACTGAGGGATCTGCTTGGCTCCCAACCCCTCTTCCTCACTGATGGGCAGCATTTAAATGCTTCCCTTCATTGAAGGCGACTTGTTAAATTCTTGAATTAGAAAGGGAGACACTGAGAGTAATGCTAAATGGCAGCTTGCTTTGTTACTGCCTCTGAAATGCTGAAAATACAAGTTAAGCATTAGTTGTTATTTCATTTGCAAGCCCAGCCTGAGCCAACATCCAGCTCCAGGGAGAGCAAAGATGATGGTGAGACACTTAAGAGGAGCATTGCATGGAAGACACGGAGATCTGTCCAAACCATTTCACACTGGTGAGGCTTCATCCCAAGTATAAGCAGCTCAAGAGATGTGGACAAGCTGAAGGAAATCTCCAAGAGCAGTAGAATGGTCAGACTTCCAGAGTATGTGTCCTACAGGGTATGTTGGAAAGGACTGGAGTTATTTAGTGCAGAGATGATGGAGCAGAATTGTGGTCACTGGCTTCACCCGTGGAAAAAAACACACGTAGAGGAAGGAAAAATGGTTCTCTGTGCCTACAACAGCTGAAAAAGAAAGGAAAATGCTTAGATTAGAGTACCACAAGCTCAATGAAGCATCAGGGGACTCCCTAAGTGTAATGACAACTCGATGATGGCAGAGAATGCAGGGAGAGGCTCCATCACTCTAGCTGGGATAAGGATGTGTCACAAGCAGTGCAGTTCCAGCTCGGTCACAGCAGCAGATTGGATTGCCTGGAAGGAAACATCCCAGCATTCTTGTTCTGATTCTCTAATTTACATTTATTTCATGTCCAATTTAACTAAGGCTGTGCTTGCGAGGTAGGTGATTCATAGTCATGTTTCCTATAATAAAATTCTCCTTATTCATTTTAATAAAAATATCTTTTTTATTTGTTCTGCCTTCCACAAGCCTACCTCACTGTCAGACAGAGCCTTCTTCAGACAGCATTGCCAATACAGTGAACTGAGAAAAAATGTGACTATTTTTCCTTTATTTTTCCTTTAATAATATTAAAAATATTATTTTAAAGATAAGTTTCTGAAGTTTGAAATGATTTTATTTCACCATCTAATTTGTTCTGACAGAAGACACACTGTCAAATACTGATTTTTTTTTTTTTTTTCAGTCCTTTCTAATTTTTACTCGAAGGAACCATAAGTTTAATCACAGTTACTGTGCCAAGAAGTGCCAGTATTCCTTGCAAAGTGGTATTATTAACGATGGTATTTGGGCTCTCTAAATAACATGTACTAGGCAGAGGAGCCAGGATTTGGGGTCTGGAAATCTGGTTATTGCAGACCATATAAAAATAGCAACTATTTCTTCTGTTTCACACTTTTCTTAGTGTCACAGTGGTCATTAAAACTGAAACTGCCATTTCTAAATTCAAAGAAAGATGTACAGGCAAAGCCTGGGAATGAAAGAATTTCCACCATATGTTATAGCTGGTAATGTGAAACTAAACTGGAGGGAGAGACAACTTTCCTTTCAATTGCATTACACAACAGGCAAATGGTCAATTCGAAGCCTGACTGGTGAATTTCCATTCTCAGCTCTCAGCACTTGAGTTTCTGCCACAGCCCATGAGCATCTTCTGCTGCGGGACCAGGGACCTGCAGGTGAAGCTCCTCCAGAACGCGGCCACCAGGGGCAGACACAAGCACGGCCACAGCAGCTCAGACACCTGCCCCAGCTGCTCAAAAAGAAAGCAAAAAAATCCCCTCTTTTCCCCTACAAGCCTATCTGCAAGTTAAGGGCTTTATTTCTTCACTTTGATGATTTGTGTCACCAAGTTATTCTGGTTTTTAAGTCACACCATCTCCCACAATGTAGTACAAGACTCCTTTGTAGTTACTGCAGCACACCTTGGAGTGCTACAGTGGCTGACATTTTCTGGTGACATGCAGAATAAAAATAATAGATCTATATATTTTTTTTTTTCATTCTATTATACAACATCTCTGCAGCAGATGCCAGACAAACTGCATTATATGTGTTGAATTCATGACAGGGCCCTAATATTGAGAATTTCATGTGGAAAGCTATGTCAGCATTCCATGCTGTATGAGTTTATAGGTTGTACAGCATATTGTTAATTCCTGAATGGTAAGCACCTAAAACAGTTAAGTAAACCTTACATTTACTAGTAGCTATTTCATTTACCTGCACTGAGGCAGGGCACACACATTTCTCAGTTTTAAGGCATTTGATTAAATCCACAACTGATTTTTAATTTTAAATTGTCAAATGAATATAATTCAGACAAAGCCCAAATAAGCAAATAAATAATTATTAATGGTAAACATGCCCACTGTTCAGCTTGGGCTATTTTCACTCAATTAGGGCTAAATGGGATTTCTGAAACCTCTGCATGATCTCCAGTTCAGAATTAAGTGGCCTGCTTCTCACTCAGGGGCAGCCATGGCAGGGACACCTCCCACTAGAGCAGGTTGCTCAGAGCCCCATCCAGCCTGGCCTGAAAAACTTCAAGGATGGGGCTTCCCCCACCTCTCTGGGCACCCTGTGCCAGTGTCTCCCCACCACCACCATCCAAAACTTGGACACCTCTAGAAAACACTACAGATCTTTTCTGTTGACAAGCTTTCCTGGCATGAGCGTTGCTTGAGAAGTGAACATCCCATGTAGCTCCCAGCTCTGCTGTTTGTATTGACTTTGTGGAAGATACTCAGCTAGTACCATGTTAGCATTACAGACTCTATCAAGACAGATTTTTTTTGTCAGTGTTCCTCCCACTAAAACGTATACAGGCTTTGTGTTTCTTCTCCTCTATTCTGGTCTCCTTTGAATGAATGAAAACAATGTAAAACTCCCACTCTGGTAACAAAACAATAACACCAGGCAGTGAAATATTGTGACTAATCTAACCTCAGCAGCCTTCCCATTGCTCCGAGGAGACCTTGTGAGCACAGCTTATCTCAACTGCCAGAACTCAGCTGCCACTTCCCACCTGCTGGAAAATCTTCCAGTCGTGGCATGCTCTCTCTCCCAAGGACTAGCAAGGCTCCCGAGGGTGGATTTTGTATCTCTGGCTTTGTCCACCTGCAGCCATTGTTGTCCCAGTCATGGCTTGACCAAAAAATAACAGATGGCCATGAATAACAGATGCCCTCCCTTAAAAAAAACCTCTGATACCAGTTTTCCATACTCCTCATTTTAAAATAATACTCTCTAGCACAGAGGCAAGTGATGGCTATGTCTATAATAAAACCAAACCTGGACACTCTTCTGTCCACTGCATGAATGGCAGTGATATCCTACCAACTACACCCCACAGAGCTTCAAACAACTGCTCGGGTGAACTCACCTGAGCCCTGGCTTCTCTGAACTGGCCTCAAAACCAAACAAGCAGCAGTTCTGTGAATGCTCAGGCTGCTGAATCGTTGACACAAAGATGCTTTGTGTGGGTCACAAGTTGAGTGGTGGTCCAGTGCATGGAAAAAAATGCTTCTTCTCAAGCAAATTGAATAGGACATGAAGTATTGGTGGTAGATCTCATTTTCCTGCAGCTTTGAATACCCTTCTCCTGCAATACCACAGCACATCCATTACAATGCACTAATACATTAAATAATTTAATCTGATCAAACAGGTAAATAAATCTGTAGCTCTCCATCTCTGTTCTGTTGTGTACAGTCACTGTTTCATGAAATGCAGCCACTCGCAACGGGAATCCCCACAGTAATTACACCCTCAAAATATTTCACATTTATCATCAAGTCTTTCCCATTAACATGGTTTGTCTGACAAGCACATGCTTTGCTGAGCACTCAGGTACAGCTGCCTGTGGCACTTTGTGGCTCTGGTGGAGGTCTGAGGCAATTGAGTGTGAAATGAGACGGGTGGGAAATGGGGAAGGTCACACGATGATGCCCAAAAGAAGGATACTGAGAGAAGGGTCCATTTCCCTTTGGATCTCCCCTTTTGTTTTTCCACACACGTTGTGGTGCTGTAAACCTTTGGCTTCACACCCTCTGCCACCCTCATTACACAGATAAATCTGGAGGTTTGGGTTTTAAGGGACACCTGAGAAGCGACAGGTTTCCTTTGAGGGGGAGAGGACGAAAAAGGGGCGACCACAATGCCAGGAGGGAAAAAACAACCCTTGGGAACAGTTCTAGAGGGAAAAGGGTGGGTTCAGAGGGATCCTGACTAGCCAAGATGAGGTTGAAGAGGGCAGCTCATGGCCTCTCACCCTCGGGGTAAGGCGCTGAGGGAGCAGCTGAGGAAAGCAGCCTTCGGCTGAAGGGAGTGAGGCACTGAGGGAATGGCCACTGCGTGAGGGGACGAGGTGGTGAGGGATCGCCCCTCAGCGCGGGAGAGAAACGCTGAGTGATCGCCCCTCAGCGCGGGAGAGAAACGCTGAGTGATCGCCCCTCAGCGCGGGAGAGAAACGCTGAGGGATCTCCCCTCAGCGCGGGCTGGACATTGAGTGTTCGCCCCGCAGAGCGGGAGAGAAACGCTGAGGGTTCGCCCCTCAGCGCGGGAGAGAAACGCTGAGAGATCGCCCCTCAGAGCGAGAGAAAAACGCTGAGAGATCGCCCCTCAGAGCGGGAGAAAAACGCTGAGAGATCGCCCCTCAGAGCGAGAGAAAAACGCTGAGAGATCGCCCCTCAGAGCGGGAGAGAAACGATGAGGGTTCGCGACTCAGAGCGGGAGAGAAACGCTGAGAGAGAGATCGCCCCTCAGAGAGGGCTGGGCGTTGAGGGTTCGCGCCTCAGAGCGGGAGAGAAGCGCTGACGGATCGCCCCTCAGAGCGGGAGAGAAACGCTGAGAGATCGCCCCTCAGAGCGGGAGAGAAACGCTGACGGCTCGCCCCTCAGCTCAGACCGGGGCGTTGAGGGGTCACCCCTCGGTACCGGGGGCGCGGCGGGAGCCTCCCCTGTGGGCGGGGTGTCGGGGGCGTCTCCCGAGCCCGTGGGGCGGCACCGGGGGGGGAGCCGTTCGGGGCGGGCCCGGCGGGGGAGTGTCGCGGCGGGAGGCGGAGCCCCGCGGGGCTGAGGGGGGGGCGAGGGTGTATTGTTCCCCGCGCGGTGCATGCCGGGCCCGCCTCAGCCCCCAACATGGCGTCGCGCTGTCACCTGTGTGTGTGAGGAGGAGAGCGGGACGTGGTGGCTGCGGGGCGGGCACGGCGGCTCCCGGCGGTCCCCGTTCCGCTGGCGCCGCGGTGGCAACGCGCCGCTCCTCGCTGCTCCCCACGGCTCTCCGGCTGTCCGGCGCCCAGGCCGCTGGGAACCCCGCTGCCCCCGCCCTGCCCCCGCCATGGGGGGGTAGCGGGACCCGCCTCGCCTCAGCCCTGCGGAGCCCCCCCGCCGGCCGCGCCATGGGGTCCCCGGCGGGCGCCTCGGCGGCGGCGGCCACCGATTCGGCCCAGTGGCTGTCGGTGAAGGAGGAGACCATCTTCCTGCACGACGGACTGATCCGGGTGACCGACCTGGCCGAGCTCCCCAGCGAGATCATAGGGGTGGCCGAGCCCGGAGACACCGAGCTGGAGGTGAGGCCGGGCCCCCGGCGCCCCGAGCTGAGGGGAGGGATGGGGTAGGGGCGAGGCGGGGGGTGAGGAGGAGGGAGACGAGGCCCTGGGGGCAGCGGTGGTTTGTGGCAGCTGGGGCCTGAGGCGAGGAGGAGGATGGTGCTGGGGGGGAGCGCAGGAGAATGACTAGGGGAGGATGGAGGCTGCTGGATGCAGATGCAGGGGGAAGGATTGGGGCTGTGCAGCCAGCTGGTGTTTGAGGCAGGCTGCTGGTTTGAAGTCGATGTAATTTATTTCAAATAATGGTGAAAGTGGAGCCGGGCAGGAGGGTGGTGAGGCGCTAATGAAGATGGAGGGTGAAATATTGGTGCTGCCTCCTCGTTTTGAACCAACAGGGTTAGGAAATCTCATCTATTTCAATGTGGCCTTTGGCCCATTTATTTTTATTGATGGTTTTGTATCTTTCTGCTGTTACTTCTAGATGGTTTGTAACTAATCAGCCTTAAAATCAGATGCTTAGGGTACTGGGGTGTCTGGGCGTTTTATTGAGGTTGTTGACAGGGATCATTATTAAAAAGCCAGGAGGGCAGCTGCTGTTTTCATTCCAGCTTTTTACCTCCTCGAAACTGCTGCTGCTTTTGGCTGCAGGCAGATGGTCCAGCTGGTTTGTCTTAAGAGGAGACGGTGAAGGTCTGAATGTCACGGATTGTAGGTTGCATCTATTTTGTAGACTGCAATTTTTTTTTTCTCCTTCCCCCCCTTTCCCGTGTGCCTCCCTTCTCTTCTTTCACCCCGCCCTCTTCTCCAGCAGTGTGGCTCGCAATGACACAGGGTCTTTGTCAGAGGAGCTGAGTGGTGTGAGCTGAGAGGGGATGGTTCAGCAGGAGCTTTATCTCTGTGCTTAGGCCTTGAAAACCCTTCAGCGAGGCTCTGGCTGCCAACTGGGGTGCCGTTAAGAACAACCCCCAGGCCAGCAGTTCTGACACCCTCCTTCACCTTCTGATGTCAAGTCTTTCTGTCGTGTGTAGGGAAACTTCCCACAGCCTTAGCTAAGGAAAAGTATTTTTATTTATCTTTTTTTTTCTTTCTTGCTGAATGTGCGTTTTCTGTGTGATGTGACACTGGGGACTGGGATGGGGACATCAGCTGCTCCTGGGAAAAGGATGTTGGCAAATATCACATGAACAGGAAAAGAGACTTTTAAGGTGGATGACTTATCTCTCTGGGTGTAAACAGGGAATGATTCTCCCTTGTGATCAGTGTCCACCCTGGCATTCAGTGCAGCTTGATTCAAGAAAATATTCTGATTTCATTGCATAGTTCTAGAAGCAGCGTTGAGTCTGATAACTGTACTAGAAAAATAAATGCTTCCACTGCATCATTCTTGCTCTCTCCTAATAAAGGAAAATATCCTTTAAAAAAACAAAGCAAACCCCAACCCAAACCTTGTTTTTAAGACCTTGGAAGCTAGACCAGAAGTATGTTCCAGTATGAAACCTGACACACAGCTTCACTTGATAAACACTTCAGCCCTGGGGAATTTTTTGTGGTGCTAGTCATGTCTGTGAAACTATCATTGTGTGGGGGAATGGATGGAATTAGTGTTACTCTGCCTTGTCCTTTATACCCCTTTTATTATAAGCAATTCAGCAATCCAGAGCCACTGATACACAGAATTTTCCCTGTTCCAAGCTGATATATTCCCCCTATCCCTGTGGTGCATGCTTGCAGTGTGGAACTTTGAAAATAAATAAATAAATAAGACTTTTTTACTACAGTGCTTATTTTGATCTATAGTCTTCTATTGCAGAATATTAAAGCATTTTATTTCCTTCCACTGAAAGAACTGATGACCATAAGTGACTTTTTTTATCCAGATCTTGCTTGTGAAATGGTTTATAGGTCTTGGGGATTAAGGGGCAAGGTTAAAAAAGAAAACAAAGGGTGAAATTTCAAGTGGTGTTAATGTAAATTGTTTAGCACATAACTTTTCTCTGCTTTTTTTTTTTTATATCCTTTTTTTTTCCCCCCAGTAAAAGGGCTACTTTGGTGAACTGGACTGACTTTGAGGAGCCATTTTGTGGGAATAGGTGCATGCATCTTACTGAAGGGTGGCCATGCAGTGGACTAATGCACTGAGCAGCTCACTTGTACTGTTTCTGATGCTACTTGCTGGGCAATAAATACATTTGAAAATGGTCCAAACAGAAACCTCTTGGGATGTGGGATTGGACAAGGGCAGGAGATGCTGCAGCTGCTGCTTTGATGAGTAAACTTCTTTAATACACTTCTTGTGCTTTATCAGTGGTGGTCACAGCCCTGACTGAGTTTCTGACATGATGTGCTTCATGAAGAAAATACAGTGTAAATTGATGCTTTTCCCCCCCACCCAAAAAAATAACATTCTGGTCTGTTTTGCTTAAACATCTCTCAAAGAGCTAACTGGTGAATAATGTGTTTCCTTTGTCCTGTTCAAAGCTTTTGCCTATTTATAATAGGAAAAGCAGAGGAAGAAATGCTATAATATTGTTATTATGCTGAGAAAAGCTTATGAAAGTTTCTTTGTTGTTTTAACTCCCATAAAACTTTTATTTTTTACATATGTCTGCATTATTTTTTCCCTTAATGGTAGGTTACAGAATTATTTCATGTGAAGGGAACTTGTTCTAGGTCTATCCTCAGGTTTAAAGTGTTGGAGGGTTTGGTTTGGTTGTATTTTTCCTGGGATGTAAATGAGATGTGCCAACTTCTTAGACTGTCAGCATATTGTATTACCAAAAAGAAAGGGGTTGCTCTTTTTTTTTTTTTTCCATTTCTTTGACATCACTTTGTAGTGATCTGCAGCTCAAAGCTGCTTCTGGTGTGAGTTTCCCAATAAACCCTCTAGTCAGGAGATCCCTGGATCAGTTAGTTATTACACCAACCTTTGCACCCTCCTTCTAAAGCCTTTTGTACAGAGAAATAACTCTCAACGTGCAAAGTCTCCTGCTTCTTGCAGACAACCAAAGCTTTGCTCTCTGCCCTGGCTGTCAGGGCCTGCTCAGGAGGGGCAGCTTCATGGAATGAGGAGCTTCTTGCCCAGGCCACAGTGGGAACTGCAGAGTCCTCCCTGTCAAACGTGTTTCCCACACAGTAACCCCTGGCAGCAGGGTGAGTCTGAAGGCACAGAGCCCTGCAAACACCTGCCTTCAGTGTGCCAGAGGAGAGGGCCAGGAAAAGAGATTACATGGTGTGTTAACCCTGCCAGCCCCCTCAGGAGGACAGCACTGGGCAGTGGTTGGTACATCACTGGGATGCAGCAAATTATCTTGTCTCTGGGCAGTTTAGTCTGGTTGTATTCCATCCCTTGCTTTCTGGTGACTGGGGTTTTGATTAGTTGTAAATGTGCACTGTCAGCAGATTTTTCAGCCTACTACTGATAGGCTCAGTTATTCTTTTTTTCCACGAGGAAATAAGTGGGAAGGCAGACAAATCTTCAGTGCATAGTCACACTGGGAAGTGGAGCAACCTTACGTGTTACTCCACATGACTTGGGAACACTGTTTTACAGAACAGCCTAAGAGAGCACAGTGATTTGAGTATCTGGTCCTGCTGCTTGCTGCACAGCCTGCAGAAGCTCTAAATACTTGGGTTCTTTGTTTAATAGATCTTATTAACAAGCAGCTCCAAGTGTAGCTCCTGCCTCAGCAGCTGGATCATGAGTGTATCTGTCCTTATCTGATGGTTTGACTCCACTCGAGCTGTTCTTGGAGGGTGAGTGAAGATGCCACTGGGCAGCTGGTGTTCTGCACTGCAGATAGGTTTTAGTAATCAAATATAAGTGTAAAAATAAAACTAATTAAAGAATAAAAGTGATGTCCTTTCCTCTCCTCCCCCACATCATGGGCTGGGCTGGCTTTCTAGGGAAAAGTTGAAGAGCTGAAGGCCAAGGCTGTTGTAGCAGTGTGAGCCAGTCCTGTGACTGTCTTGTGTTTTCTGTCCTAGTGATTTGGACTTGAAGGTGTCTGCTGAACTTGAAGCTTTCACCCGTTTTCCTCACAGACCAGCAGAAACATTTCATCACTTTTCCTTGATTACTGAAGGAAAGAGTAGTTCTCTGTCATTATCTAGGTCAGTGTTTCCCAAATCCTTCTGGTTGTGACCTTACCTCCATCTCCAAGCTTCACCTCTGTCAGGACAAAAATCCCTAATGCCAGCATAAACAATTAATGGACTTCTTACTAAGTGGATGGTTTTTACTCTTGGGGTGATGACCTCTAGCTTGAGAGCTGCTGATCCAAGCATGTGTGTCAGGCTTTCCTAGGCTTGCCTTTTGCATCCCCTTCCACTTCCAATACTCCAGGATGCCATTTGGAGAGTGTTTATAGCACCAGATGAGCTGGTTATTGAAGTGAATTCTGCCCAGGAAGGTAACCTTGCAAATGTTTTTTCACAGGAGTTGGTGTTTTTTCAGGCATCACTGTAAGTCTTTCAGTTGCCTTTTGAGAGGACTCTGAAATCTGGATCCCTTTCAAGCTCACTTTCATTAGATAATTGTGTAAACCACTGATACTGTGTGATTTAATCCCCAGCAGAGCTGCTGTTACCATCAGTTGTCCAAAAAATGACCTGTTTGAATGGATTCCATTTCTCTAATGTGCCCTGCCATGGCTTTTTCAAGTCATGCTTTAGTTATCCTAGCAGAGAAATCTTAGAAAACTTCTTATAAAGGATGATTTTGCAAATATAATTCTCAAATATACTTCTATTCCCAATTGCAGCTGATTAGTTCAGTGATCTCCACTCTGTTGAAATGACTATTTTTTTTTTTTTTCACCTTTCAGGCATTTTAATCTAGTATTTAAATGAGAGCCACAGAAATATTTTAATAAACAAGGAAACAGCACTTTCTTTAACAGCATTTTGTGTGTTTACAGCTTGCCCGTGCTCTGCAGTTCAACCTGGTTATTCACATTGTTTGCTAAATTTATACAGCTAAAAAAAAATAATCTGTGTTTGGTACAATCTTGTGTATGCAGTAAAAGATAGGAGTTTTAGTGCTTATTTCTGAGCAGGTAATGAGGTTTCTAAAGCTTCCACAAGGGAAAATAGTTCATGTTTTTAGCTGAGTTGTTCAAAAACTGTGCTGCTCTATACAGGATTATGAATCAGTGGAGGCTTTGAACAAGGTGATACGGGTAAAATTTCCTGGAGCAGAAAAAAAATGGAACAATCTTGAAACTTGTAGTTTTCAACTGCAACACTAAAAAAGCAGAGTTAAAGTGTGCAGCAGCTGCTAGGAACCTGTGCAATTTCAGCACCTGAAACATCAGGATGAAAATGTTTGCACGTATTTGTTTTAGGAAGGCACAGGCGTGTCAAACAACAAGCCTTGTGGAGGGTTCAGAGGGATGTTTTAAAAGGCATGGAGCAGTGTTTGCACCAAGGCAGCTTCCTACTGTGGGGCTTCAGGAACTGCTGGAAGCAGAAATGCTGCTGCCCAGCAGAGCAGAACAAAGTGGAAGACTTGGAGTGTGTATAGTGGTTTTTTTTGGTTTGGTTTGGTTTTTTTTTTCAGTTTAAATTCTGATGTGTATTTCAGTTTTCAGAGTGCCTTTATACTGGTATTTCTCTTCTAGAATAATCCATAAAACTTGTAATTAAGTCCATTTTTTACATTATTTTATTTGTATTTCTAGAATAGAACTGAGTAAACAGTTGGTGCTCCCTAAATGTTAACTCTGGTATGAGAGGAATGAATGACCTTCTAGCTGTACCATGGCATTGAAAGGAACACAAGTCATTATTTTCATGGCACTGTTAAAGATACCTTAAGATTTTGAGGTTGTTTCTGGCCTTCTGTATGGTTTGTGCCTCCTCTGAGAGGGGAATAATACTGGTTTAATACTCAGGGGGGTATTACTGGTCTAATTGATAGTGGTAAATGCACCACCATCTTCAAGAAGTTATCTTTATGTGTGAAGTTCAGCCAATTTAATTAGGTAGAGAAAGAATGAAAAGCTATTTTGGAGATTTAAAGGCTTTCTCTTGCAATTGGGAACTTTGGGAGAAAACACACCTTTGTGAAGAGCCTCATTCCTGGGGAGTGGAATTAAAACTGATCAATGAAACCAGCAGACTGAGCCCAAGATGGTCATTTAAACCAGTATACACTGGGGAAGTCAGTGATGGCAACAGCCCCTGTTCACTGCCCCTCCTTTCTCCTTCTCCCCATTCTACCTGCTGTTCCACACCAAGAAAATGTTCTAAACAAAAAAATCTACCTTAAAAAAATCCCCAAACCAACAAAAAAAACCCCCACCCACCCTCTTCCCCAGGCACTTCTGCCAGCCCTAGGGAGAGGATGAGGGGACAGGAATTTTACCCCCAGGAGAAAGCTGCCTTTTAGTGGCAGCTCACTCTTAAATTGACTTAAAGTGATTATAAAACCTCAGGCTAAAACTCTTCATGTAGATTAATGTGTCTTAATTGTAGTACGTCCAGTATTTACTAGCAGTAGAGAAATGCTTACAAAATCAGATACAAAGACCTTAAAAAGCCTTGTTGTTTATTTCTGCCTCTAATTCCAATTTCTTGGTTACACTAGAGTTTATACTGGAATTACTTGGTCAGATTTTTCATTAGTAGTATTCATTTGCAAGCAGAAAATTGACTCTTTTAACACCAAATTTATGAGGTAGACAGACTTCAGATGTTCCCACTGATCTTTACATTTGTCTTTGTAAATTGGCTATGTTGTTTTAACTGCTGCTGAACACCTTGGCTTCTCCATGGCCTTGTATTCATAGTGTATTCACCTGCATTATTTCTGTAGCTCAGCAAGGTAGCTTTTGCCAATTCTGAACACAATCTGTGCACTCACATTTGATTTACTGGGCTTCCCATGAGCATATGTTTGAGTTTTTAGCTTGGTGCTGTTCCTCTTAAGCTGCCATTTCTGTTGGAGATTCTTTTGAGCTGTGAGCACATAACCCAGGTAACTTGCTTTATGGCAAAGCAAATTCTTGCTTCCTTTTCACCCTCCTGGTTTCCAACTCCTGTTGGCCAAAAATGATGGGTGCTGCCAAGTGGTGGGTTGGTGACTGCTTCAGGTGACTGCTTGGGATGTGCTGGTTTTTGGTTCTCTGCTTCTGAGTGGCCCCAAGTGGAGTGTAGGTCTATTGAGGCAAGGGTCCTGAGTACCACTAACAAAGGGCTGCTGGGATTCAGTCCTAAATCAGAGCTCCAACTCGTGCAAACACTGAGGCATGAAGGAGGCAGGGGCAGGGGGTTTCTCTTGCTGGGAGGACAGTGAGCACCAGACCCCTGCACCTGCAGGGAAAGGAATTGCTGCCCATTTCAACTCAGAGAAGGAGCAGATCTTCTGGATAGGAAGGGAATAAACTGATTTGAGGGAGAAGGATTATATTGTGCTGGGGGATTTACAAAGGGAGATTTGGCAGATTGCACCAGCTTTTATAGCCTGAAGAAACCCTCCTTAGTGGGTGCAGCCTCGGGCAAAAGGTGTTCTGAGTGCCAGCCTGTGCCAGCGTGAAGGATGGGGAAGAACTTGCCAATCCCATCCTAGTACAAGTAATTTTTAGCCTAGAATTTCTATTTCCTTTCTTCACCAGTGTCTTTTATAAAAGCTGGTAGTTGTATTTCCTCCTTCAAAATTTGAGAATAAATGTGTGTCGTTTTTTTTTTTTCCTTGCATTTATTTTTAACTTGCTTTGACTTCACAGAGCTTCCAGATAACAAACTTTGCCTGGAGATATGAGAAAACCATAGTCAGTGTGCTGAGGAAACCTTGGCAAGGGCTTTAATTCCTTTGTGAAGCCTTTATCCAAGGGGGAGTGTTATCTATGGAATGGAACAGGTGAAGCTCTGTCATTGGCACTGGGTTAAAGAGAGGGGACCAGTGAGAACCAGAAGAGTTCTCTAGTGTCTGGCTAGATTTTAAGAGCATGTCTGAACCCTGGAAGCTCCCAGGCTGTTTCTCATAGCAAGTCACTGTGAAAATTTGGTTTTCAAGCTCATTTTTGGAGGTGCCTCTAGTCAGAAAAAATGTGTTTTGAGGAAAACAGACTTCAACACATTTTTCTGAAGACTGCTGTGTGACCTTCCACCTCTCTCCTAACACCCTGTTATTTTCTGAAAGTGTAAGTGCCTGCTTAGACCTTCAGATGACATTGAATGGTTAAGGGTTTTTTTCACTAGATGATGTAAATGGCTTTATTTTCAAAAATCTTGAAGTCCTGGTTTGGAACTGTCTTCTAAATCTGCTGTATCTAGTATACTTCAGATATTGTTAACCCCAATTAGTGTACATTTCCTTTATGAAAGACCAAAGCAAAACACTTTAACAGTTCCAAACAGACCTTCCTTATAAAGCAAATTATAAACTGTGAGATTAGTGAGAAAATAAAACTTCAGTAGGGAAAGGCTTTTCATCAGCTTATCTCTAAATACTTGACACTGACTTCTTGCTGGATTTGTACAAGACAGGCTCAGAGATGCAGAGCAGTATCAAAGACAGAAAATCCATCTTCCTGCTGAACTGTGGGACCTGAGGAATAAGAGCAAGTAACAGTGCAGCTGGTTTTCATCAGGTGCCTTCAGTTGGAACCCTCATGAATGACAAGATTTGCAAGGTGAAATTCCATCCCAGAGATGGACTTTTCTGCACCAATTTGGTTCCACTTCCCTTGATGAGAAGCCACCAGAGATAACACTGGGAACTTGAAGGAGACTGATAAACCCCCCATGCATCAGTTGCACTCAGTAACTGGTTGCATTTCCTCCTGGGCTGAACTAAAGCAATCTCCATGGATTTGAATGTTGGAATATTTAAACCTTCTGGGTACAGGTTTGATGGGAACATCCACGTGAGCTGGTACAAAGACTGGGAATTAAGATAAGGATTTTTTTGCAGCTTGCCTGGCATGGCTGGCAGGGTTCTGCTGTAGTGGTGGGAAGGGGAGAAACTCCAGGCAGCTCCCCCCGGCCATGGAAATAGAAAGTGGTTGCACAAACAATGGGAAACAATTAAGCTTCTTAATTTGTGTGTATTATTGTCTTAAAAAATATGAAGTAGTTATTTTAAATGTATAATATGTGGTGTAGGGTTTAATATTCTTAATCTCTTTGAAGAAATTAATTAAAAGAGCTTCATTGGTTTTAAGAAGCTCAATACTAACAGCTACTCAAGCATAACTGTTGTGTGAATTACTTTGCAGTGAACTTTCCTGACTCTAATGGGAAGTGTTCTCCTGCAGAACCCTTCCACTGACTCAGGGTGTTGGTGGAGGTGGCAGATGTCAGTTGGCCTGAAGCATTTTCTCAAGCTGTTCAAAACTCTCCAGTTAGATATAAACACACAGTTCATATTCCATGAGCCTGCAATTAAAACCAACCAACCTTGTATCAAACTACCCATTGCATCTCTTCATCTCTCTCATTCCCCTTTCATTTGCTGTTAACTCAATGAGGGAAGGACAGTTTTAAAGCATAAAAAAGAGGATGTTTTTGGAGGTGGAAAAGGCCAAAGAGGATGTTTTTGGAGGTGGATGAGATGAGGCAGCGTGGCACGTGGGCAGAAGCCCTTCAGACACCAGCTCCAGAGTATCAGCAAATGTTTGGCTCGTTGCTTTTCTTGAAGTTGCTGTAGCTGAAATCACTCTGCTGTTCTCAACTGTTGTTCTGTGCTGCAGGGACAGAGCTGTCTGTAAATTGCTTCCAGTGCTGAGCCCTTTCAGATACCAGGCTTGGTACCAACCCATCAGTGCGTCTCTGTCACGCTTTGCTGGGCTTCTGTTGTTGCAGCTTTGTCTCCAGTTTTACTTAGAAGTGCCAAAAAGACCTCTTTCTTCTGTCTGAAATGATGATGATGGAACTTTAAGGTTTTTAAACTGTGGCAGCAACTGGAAATATTTTGAGAAAGCTCAGTGAGAGATGATGAAATTGAGGAGGGAAAAAAAATCCAGGGGGGGGAGAGCATGTCACAAAACTCTTGGCTCATTTGAGAGAGCTGGTTTGTTTATCAGTTTGAAAAGCTCCAAAACTAGAACATACACGTTCTTGTTGCAGAATATTGTTGACATATTAGTTTCCATGGAAGGGCTTCAACTCAGCCCCTGGGACCCTCCACCCCTTCAGTCCTTTTGAAGTTCTTGCCAAAATTGCCTCGATTACAATAAAGAAAATACTCGCCTCCCCTGGTGCATTTTTAAAGATGCTATTTCACATCTATTTTTCTTTAAAGTTTATATTCTTGTTGTTCCAGCATCATGATTATAAGATGAAAAATCTATTTTGTGTGCATTTTTCTTTACAGTTTATATTGTTCTTTGCAGTTTATATTATTCTCCAGCTTATATTGTTGTTCTAGCATCACGATTATAAGATGAAAAATCTGTTTCATATGTCTTTTTCTTTACAGTTTAGATTACTGTGCTTTGCAGTTTATATTTTTTTTTACAGTCTACATTCTTGTTCTAGCATCAGGATTAGAAGATGAAAAATCAATTTCATGTGTATTTTTCTTCACAGACTAGATCATTGTTGATGTAGCATCACGATTAGAAGATGAACAATCTATTTCACATGTGTTCTTTACGGTTTGGGTTGGTGTTCTGCACAGTTTAGGTTGTTCTTTAGGTGGTTCTTTACAGTTTAGGTTGGTGGTGTGTGTAGTTTAGGTGGTTGTTCTTTAGATGGTTGTTTACAGTTTAAGTTGGTGTTGTGTGTAGTTTAGGTTGTTGCTCTTTAGGTGGTTCTTTACAGTTTAGGTTGTTGTAGCATCACGATTATAAGATGAAAAATCTATTCCACGTATATTTTTCTTTACAGTTTAGGTGGTTCTTGTTCTGCACAGTTTAGGTTGTTCTAGCCTCACAATTATGAGACTCCCCAGCACTCGCAGACTCTTTGGCCTCCAGCGTCGCTATAAAATAAATGACATAGTCATGGATATGCCCGGAAATTAGAACAAAATCTGTTGTAGGCAGCAGCTGATCTAGAAACTCATGGTCCTCCATCCTGATTCCCCAAGAGAACCTGTATCAATACCTCCTTGTCCCCCTTCCCCGCAGATCCTGACGTTCGAGACGAAGAACCCGCGGGAGCTGGCGGAGCGGCTGCGCTCGGTGTGCGGGAACCAGAGCAACGCGTACGCGCGGCTGCTGGAGTACCGGCTCAACGCCCTGCGCGGGCTCTGGACCGCCCAGCGCCAGCTGGCCCTGGAGGAGCAGCACGAGCGCGACGGCGCCGGCGACGAGGAGGCCCTGGCCCTGCTCAAGCGCCAGGGCTTGTTGCAGCAGCCCGAGCAGGCGCCCTTCACCTCCCGCATGGGGCTCCTCTTGGTCTTTCCCCTCATCCAGTCTCAGAGTAGAACGGACCCTTCCCTCTGTAACATAACCGCTGAGGTGCTATTGAATTGCCTTCGAGACTGCCAGCCCTTGAGCTTGACTAAGGAACCTGCTGACTGCCTCAACGGGATAGAGGCTCTGCTCTGCTCCTGGCTGGAAGACACTTCTGCTTCGGGCCAACAGATTCCGTATAAGCAAAAAGAAAATGCTGCTGCTGCCCTAGTTGCCTTGGCTTGCGCAAGGTAAGGGAGCTGTGCTGAAGCCACGTGCTGTGCTAGGGATGGGTGGCAAGACTCTCTATTTACACGGAACAGAACAATGTGACCCTGCTGGGTTTTTGGTTCTCGCTAGGCTTTGTCTTTCTAAGCTTTAAATATTGGTTTGGAAAGGGTGGAAGTGATAAGCTAAGCATTTATTTTTTTTTACATGTGTTTAGTATGTGTATCATAGAAATGCCTGAGTTGAAAGGGACCTCTAGAGGTCATCTAGTCCAGCCCCCTGCTGAGAGCAGGGACATCTGCAACTAGAGATGTAAAACCAGAAGGATCTAGGTTAGAAATGCCTCTTGTGCATATTGCTGCTTCTACTGCAGTGCTCTGTTCTAGCGATGGTTCCAAATGTTTTTATCATGGAAAAAAGTTGTTCTCCCTTTGTGCTGCTCCTTTAATCCTGGACTCGCACACCTTTGGCTATAGAAGGCATCCCTGCCAAGCTTCAGGGCAGTTTGTTTTAGATGTTGGTGTTGGCACATGAAACATCTGTAGACATTTTTGCATGTTGTTGCCAGTGGAGAGTTCATCCAGTGTAGGATGAGCTGTCCTGTACCCTGCATGGGTTTGGTGTGGCAGCAGATGATTGAGAACAAAGTGGCCATAATTGCTTTTAATAAAATTAGTCTTTTTAGAGGATGGGGCTTGGAGAGGGGATAAGAAAGTTCAAACAGCTTCTGTAAAGCTATATGAATGGGGCCTAAAGTCCTTAGTAGCAGCCTTTTGAAAATCTTGGCTTTTGTGCTTCTCAGAGTGCAGCCTTGTGTGTCAAGTTTGACTTAAGATGTTGAAGTTCTCAGGAGAGGTCATGATTTGCTTTAGAAGTGTTTATTAAAATGAAAAATACTTAATTTCTAGTGTACTTGTTCTAATGAAGTTGATGAGAAATCTACTGTATGTGGCAAACACTTCTTCAATGACAACTGCCTTATCTAAAAGGCAGTGTACTTGAGCATAGCTCAGAAAAATTGGATTTGATAAACACAATCTCATTTCTTTTTTTTTTTTTTTTTCCCCAGATGTCAATTTTATGGAACTATAGGATGTTCTTTTGCAGCTGAATTTGTAAAAGAGCTAAATTTCACATACAGCTTTTGAAATGCAGCTTGATCTTATATTTTTGTTGCAAATCTGTCTTGTGTTGCTTACAGAGTGGTGATATCCTGATGTATTTTGTTCACCTGTAAAAGCCTTGCATTTCCCCTTTAAATATATAAGCCATGTGGCCAGTACCATTATGAAGAAGAAGCCTTCAAAATGAGACTGTTGCTGAGACTCTGAGTGGCAATCTTGGGTGCTTTCTATTACTAAGAATAAAACAGGGCCAATATTGTTTTAAATAATGAAAGGAGGTGCTTCTAGTATTCAGTGTCAATCTTGTCCAGGCTGAGATTTCTCAGTGAAAGCATACAGCTGAGAGTGTCAGGGGGAAAACTGGGGTTGGGGTGTGCAGGAGGGAAGTGAAGGAGCTCAGACTGGCCATGTGTGGCAGAAAGCAAAAGGCTGATTTGGCAGTGGCCATGGGAAGGGTCTCTCTCCAGTCATGCTTCAGAAGAATCCATTCTTGACTGCTATCATGCCTAAGACAAGGGTTCTTGTGTTGAGCCAGGCTGTTAAGCCTGGAAGTGAGGCCACCACATCTTCCAGCAAATGACTTCTTCACAGAAACTGTGCAATGTAGTTTTGAAAGACCTCTCTATCACTTTATTTCTGCAAAAAAAGAGGTATTTTTCACTATATTATAGATTTCATAGGTTCTCCAAAAAGGTATTCAACTGCTGAATGAACAAAAATTATAATTATAAACTCTTAATTTAATAAATACCACAATATAAACTGGTGGTCTATAAATACCACCATAAAATTTTAAAGCAACACATATTTAGGCAAGAACAGCTTCTGTATCAGTTTGTTTTCAGAAGTAGCTAGTCCTTACGTATACAAATGCATCACTTCAGAATAGGAAAAACCTCCCAATTTGTGCTTGGAAGCAAACTCTTGATAATTAATGAGTTTGGTCTTTTCTATTTTGGTCTGGAAAGCCATCTCTAGCTCTGTCTACAGCAGCCCTTACTAATACTTTGGCTCTGCCCCAGGAAGATTGTATTTGCAGATCTAAATATGATTATTCAGCTACAGGAAATACTGCAAGTAGCTGTGTGAGAAATCCAAGCTGGAGGTGTTTTCTCCTGTGCTTGGGTTGCCTTTACTGTCCAGGATGTTTCTGACCCAGCCCATGGGTGGATGGATGCTTCATCCTCTGCCCAAAGCATAGTGGGATTGAGAGCAGCAGTTTCCCAGCTCTATTCCTTGCTGTTCCCCTCTTCCTCTCCTCCCTTCTTCCCCAAAAGAACAAAAATCACCCAGAAAAGAAAAACAAATCGGGAAAGCAGCTTGATGCCATACCTTGCCTCTTGTTTCTTGATGGTACCAGAGATGCTGTTCTACAGAGATGCTGTTTGTGTGCATTCAGTGGTTCAATAGACATCTTTAATTCATGTTTTTCTTATCCTTTTAGAGGGTCGCTGAAAACCTTTGTTCATACAGTGCATCTATTACAGAAACAGACTGATCTAGGATCCTTGCCTGTGGCTGATGTGTTATACAGGTTGGTAGTGACCTTTTCTCATGGTAGCACTTCCCTATCAGCTCTGAAAATGTGTAAGTGCATTGACAGAGAAATGTCTTTAAGTGTGATTAAAAGGCTTTAGAGTTACTGAAAGCTCTGGGAAAAATTGAAACTTAGTCAACTGACATTAGGAAGTCAAATCTAAAAGGACCTGCTAATTGGTTTGGGTTTTTTTTGTTTGCCTTTTTTTAAAATTAAATATTGACAATTCTTTTAAGTCAATTCCTCTGACAGACTCATTAGTGAAAACATCTTCATTGTAACTTTTGATTTATCTAGTTTTTGCTGTTACTGTTTTCTATGCATCTTATTGTATTTTCCTGTTACAGGTTGTTGCTTTTGGAGGGAGGACCTGGATCACCCTCTTGTTTGCTGGGAGGAAAGCACATTGTGTCTTGGGGCTTTGAAGACATGTTACCTGCTCCTGATGCCAACAGTGGCTCCAGTGGTGAAAGTAAAGGTGAATTATTTCATGACTGTCCACACTAGCAGGGCAGGACAAGATGCTTTTAGTGGTGATAATTGTTTAAAAATTAATGTAAAGCTTTAGAGCTGGAAAGGATTTCTCCTTGGCAGGAGTGTAAAAAGCATATAGGGGAGATATCAAATAACTGAAAGCTGAAGGGTTTAGAAGGACCATCTGCAGAGAGAACTGGGCATCACAGGAGTGGCTTGAAGCCTGATATCTGTTGATAGGGGGAGGGCAGCAGCTGTCTGGGCACTTTGTTGTCTTGGTCTATACATTCAAAACTGAAGTTTTTGGAAACAGGGACCTCATTTACAGGAGTGCTGAATTGTTTGCATTGGTTTTGTCATTCCTATTCTGATTAAGTTAGTTTAACAAGATATGTGAATGATTTGTTTGCTCTTTTAAAATTAATTTGGGGATTAGATAGAAAAAATCCTGTTTTCATATTAGAATTAAGAGGCTAAATCTTAAGTCTGGTGTGTTAATGGTAGGATGGAGTATCATTAGTTTAATTAGAATATAATAGAGTTCAGAAAAAATTGATTTTTGGTCGCTGAAGATCAGATACTCTTTTAAATTGTCTAGTAATCTGGTTGTAGGAGAAGATCAGAAGCAGTAGAGACAGTGACCCTCACAGACTTCAGTGGGATTCTGCAGAGGTCAGACTGAGTGAGGGTTTTATTCCCTGGTGACTCTCCCAGTAAGCCTAATGTCTTTGTCCTGGGCAGTATCCCTGGATTCAGTAGCTGGCCAGGCTTGGCAAAGCATGTTTATTTTTAGAAGTACAATTTCATTGCTTCTTTTTTTCTACTCCCTATTCTACATTTGTTTCTGCCCAATCTGTTTTGCGTGTTCTTTTTCTATGCTTTGTTTTGTATTTCTTTCCCTGAATTAATTCACAGTTTTTACTGCTTTGTCTGCTTACTGTTTTTGCACTAAATAGGAGAGCTCTTGTTGCTTTAGGCACCAAGCTTTGGTAGCATCTCATTGAGTTTAATGCAAGCCATAGGAATTTAGAAATCTGAGTGGTCACTTTAGGCTATCTACAGATTTATTGAAGAAATCTATATTTTTTCAAGAGGCTTTCTTACTATCAGACTGATTAGTATATATTTATTTTTATTTTTTTTCCCCCTAGCTGACTGTTCAGACTGTGACCTTCAGCAGGTTGACTGGACTGGTTCAGTGACACCCCTGTTACAAGGCTTTGCCTTTTGTGTCCCATCTTGACTGTTAAAAATGACAACTTTGTGAGAGCCAGTGCTGTGGTTGAAATGCATTTTATCTTAACAGTGTTCAGAAGTGGAAGGGTTCTGCTTTAAGAGAAGCACAGAGTAGTACTAGAAATTAGATCAAGGCTCAATATTGGGTAATTCCATCCTTGCAGTGTTTTCCAGCAGCAGTCCTGAGCAGAAGGGCTTGCACAGTCATAACCCTTGCCTGGGATGTATTTTGCTGCCAGTTCTGGGTTCTGAGCAGAAGAAGGATCTCCTTCTGCTCCCCTGCATCATTCTGAAGGCATTGAAGAGCAAATATTCAAGTTGTTTCGTATAAGTAAAGGAATTGTCCCCTTGAACTGAGTCCAGTTGAGTAGTCCTGTGTTCCTAAGTGTGGATGGGCCTGGTGGTCTAGTTCCTGCTGTGTTATAGTTTGGAATGGTGAGGAGAAAAACCAAATTCAGGCTTAGTTTGTTTTTTAACAGCAGCTTGGGCCATAATACCCCAAACCTGATCTTGTAAAGGAGAAAACACAGGGCAAAGAACTTACTCAGAATAATAAATTCAATATAAAATAACAGAAAAATGGTGCTGACCTGTCACCTGGTGGGGGTCAGTGGCTCCTGCTGCAGGGGTGTGGTGGCCAGAGGGAGTTTCCAGGGTGGCTGTTACAGAGGAGACCTCTGCTGTGTTGTGTCTCCCTGGTGCAGATGCAGACCTAGGACGCTGTCTTGCAGCAGATGGACTCTATCTCTATACAACCAACTCTGTGGGCAGAGGAATCAGCAAATTGGGATCTGGGCTACATGGGACTTTGAGGTAAGTGGTGCTTGAATGGCTGTTGTTGGTTGGTAAACCTCTCAGGTGTTGGATGAAGCAAGACTAGAGCGTGTTATGCCTTCTCATTAAATGCTATTTTAGTGATTTCTCATCTGAAATCCTTCTTGAGTATGTTTTCTTTAGAGTGGTAGAGTCATTTAGGCTGAAAAGAACCTCTGGAGGCTGTTCAGTCCAACCTCCTGCAAAGACCTGTAACAGAATGACTAGTATTTTAGAGTCTATTTTCTTTTTTCATGTCTAAGTCAGTTCACTCTTTGCTGAGAGGGATTTACTATAGACCAGTTCTGTGGCTTGCTTTATTTACAGTTGTACAGTTGCTGAATTTCCAAGTATGTGTTTTCTAATGATGTCATTCATTATATAAATGGATTAGTGCAGATGTGACTCACTCTACCTTCTTGCTTTGCTGCCTGGAAGTCATGAAGCTTCCTATATTTTAACTCTTGCAGCAGAAAGTGCTCGAATTTAGGCTTGAAATTCAGGAATGTGGGTTGTTCTTAGGCAAACAACATCAGTGCATGCCTGTGAAGAGTGTGAATACAGTGCTTTTAATTGGCTTGCTTCTCTTTGCTGCCAGAGGTTTCGTGTACTGCCGGAACGAGGAGCTGGAGCCTGGCTGGGTTGCTTTTGGCAACGGGAAACTTCTCCATCGGCCTGTCTCCTTTGATAATAAACCTCACTCCCTTTTCCAGCTGGTGGATCAGCATACCCTTCAGGTAAAGGAGCAGCTCAGTGCAGACTTAGAGTAAGGTGATGATCTCATTAATCACAATCATTGCTAGCTGTCATTAGCTTTGTTCTGGAAGTTTCTCGTTCTGACGATGAGAAGCTGCCCATGAAAATGTTGGGTGCTCGACCTTGTGGCTCAGAGTGCAGGTGCTGCTGTTTCTCTGGGTTGGAGTTGTGTATACGTGTGTGTATGCACATGTATATGCAGATGCAGAATTACACTGTACTCCTGGTAGTTTTGCAAGAGCTAGAGTACAGAATGGTCATCTTCCAACAAGAGCAAAATGGACGTCCATTTAAAGTGAAAACATGGTCACTGAGCAGCTCATCATTCTAACAAAATCCAGGTGGTATTTCTCATCTAAGTGTGATTTATAGAGAAATAACTGCAATCTCTTGTAAAAATGGGTAGCTTGTTCACTTGTTGTTTTCTGTTTGGGGTGTTTTTTTTTTTCTGCCATGGTTTTACACATATTTAGGTCCAGGGTGTTTCCTGAATCTGAGGCTATTTCAGTTCCCCTTCCAAAGTGTCAAGTCATGTTTCAGAGAAACTGCAGAAAACAGCCAACTCTGTAGCATGTGTATTTATTTTCCTTAGGGTACTGTGTGTATGCTCTCAATCATTAGAGGAGAAGATCCTTTTATTTTTAGATCTGTTAAATATTTAGGTATCAAGCTGGTTTGTTTGCAGTAGATCCATTTGGCAAACCTCCTAGAGTAACTCTTCCTATCAAATGAATGTAGTGGTACTGTTATGTCCATTAATAAGCCTCTTATGCACTCGATCTTTATTAAGTACACTGTTAATACTGATAAGCACAGACTTCAAAACCAAAAACTCCTAAGATGCTCTCCTCCTCCTAGGTATGTCAGATAATCCCAATGCCAGTAAATCACTTCCCGGTTGGCAGTACCATGACCACCGTGCATCTTTCTTCAGATGGTACATATTTCTACTGGATTTGGTCTCCTGCAAGCCTCAATGAGAAAACACCAAAAGGCCACTCTGTCTTCATGGATATTTTTGAACTGATAGTAAGTGAATTCTGTGTTTTCTTTGATGCTGGAGTTGGTGGCGTGACTGCTGCTGAAGTAAATATTAGCATTTGAAATCAACATATCAGCTTTCACTATGGAGCTGTGCAATCTGAATAGCTGTTTGTAATGGCTTTATGAAATAACTTCTGACTGAACAGAAGGTGTATTGTTCAGTTTTGTCTTCAGAGGACATACAACTGTCACACTCCAGCAGTGTGAATTGTCTACAAATTTATTGTAATTAGCAATTAAGTTTTATGCTGGTTCAGTAATTTAGGATTTAAAGCATTGTTTGTGGATCTGCCTCGCTGTGCTAAAAGCCAGTCAGATCCCCCAAGTTACACATAGAATTATTTTGTCTCTGCTGCATTTTATAGCCTAAAATGCTTTTCTGCTGCATGACAGTCATTGGTTTTACTGTAAAAACAAATGCATCTTGAAGTATTACATCTAGAGAAATGATCAGTAGTTTTAACTCCCTTTTCCCTCAGTGGCCTGGCTATTTGTGTATGGATATGTACATTTCTATGCTTGCAATTGTATTCCTTGCTGGAGCAGAGCTTGCAGCAATTCACAGACCTCTAGTGTTGCTAATTGAAATGATCTGAGGATTTAGTGCTGCTGGAGTGCTTTGGGCTCAGTGTCTGTGTGTGTGCTCAGCAGTTGCTGTGCAGCAGCTGGACTGTGGGGTGATGGAGCCAGGAGTGGGCTTTAGTAGTGCAACTTACCAAAAATACCTAATGCTGTAAACCAGATCTTGTCTTTATTAAGAGATGCAAAGAGATCTATTCTTTAGTAACTCATTCCCTGAAGATTATGGTCTCAGGAAATCATTGCTTTTTGGCTGTCAAATGATTTAAGAGCCTCTGTTGACAAACCATTGAGAATACAAGGAAGTGAAATGGTTTTAAGTATTATTCCATAAATAAACATAGGATTATGATAAGCAGTTCTGCCTTTGAGGACAGACAAAATAGAAGATGCTGTATTGGAATCACAAAGCCACAAACAAAACCAATACTCCTCTGTCTAGTTTTTGTAACACTTATTTTTCAAGCAATTCTGACAGCAGCATTTAAGTTTTAATCTCTGCCTGGTATATTTTACTGGTCAGTTAAGGTAAATCTGCCTCCTGTCAAGTTCAGGATCTAAAAAGTACTTATTTCCTCCATTTCAACAGGTAGAAAATGGTATATGTATAGCAAATCCTCTCCAGGAACGAATTATATTGATGAGAAAAGAAGGTGAATCTGCAAAGAGTATAAATGAGATGCTCCTGAGTAGGCTGTCTAGGTACAGAGCCTCCCCATCAGCAACACTGGCTGCTCTCACTGGCTCTACAATCTCCAACACACTCAAGGAGGACCAAGCAGGTCAGAAGAGGTTTTACTGACTCAGTAATTTTCCATGTTTTTGTTGTTTTTGTTGGGGTTTTTTTAACATCTATAGTTCTAGTCCCTTAGGACTTGTTAAAAAAAAAAAGTGTATTTTTTTTTTCCCCCAGAAAAGTGTTTGAAATATACATATATTTCTGCATTAATAACTTCATGCTTGAATTGCAAGTTCCTTTGCTAAATTAGGCATTAATTATGAGAAGTTTCAGAATGAAAATGGGAAGAGTGCTTGTAGCACCTGTTTTTTTCCCCCCCCAGTCTTCAATTATAGGTCTGGTTTATGCCACGTTTGATCAAACTGGTAATTTCTCTGCTGGTGGTTCCTGGGCTTCTGATTGCTGTGTAAAAATGGACTGCAGTTTAGAAAAGGAAACTATTGTTTCCCAAGTGCAGTGAATATTATACATTGGGAGGTAATTTTGCTTTTTTGAGGCAATTTGCACACTGTTTGGGTATTCTTTTATGGACTTGCTGAAATTAGAGAGTCTTGAAGGAACAGCATTGATGGTTTTCAGGATGAGCTGGAGCTTTGTAAAGCTTGTCTTAAGGTTTTATGCACCTCTAAATGACTTCTGTTCTTCAACAGAGGAAATAGATCCACTTCCAGGAGGACTGACAGAGAGTTCAGCTTGAGGAGCTATTTCCAAGGCAGTGTTTTGCCATGTAACAGCTAGAGTGCTAGAGAAGAAGTGGTTATTCTTGGAGAATTCTTTAGTCACTGCTCAGCAGTGTTGATCAGCTGGGGCTGGGGCTGCCTCTACGTTCTGTGTGGTGCAGGGGAACTTAAAATAGCCACTGCCTGGTGAAGCTCAGAAGAGCTCTTTATGTTCAACATGATTTGGCTCTAAGTGCTGCTTTCAATACTTATCTCACCATACAATCCTTAGACCAGTTATGTTTATATTTCAATGTTGGGCCTCTAACATTTCAGTAGCTGCAAGGGGCCTATGAGAAAGCAGGGGAGGGTCTGTAGTGACAGGACAAGGGGAGATTTAACCTAAAATACGAGGATATGAGGAGTTCCATAAAGTTCTTTAACATAAGGGTGACAGATCCTTGGAATGGGTTGCCCGGAAAGGTGGTGGAGGCCCCATCCCTGGAGACATTCAAGGCCAGGCTTGAGGAGGCTCTGAGCAGCCTGAGCTAGTTAGAGATGTCCCTGCTGATTGCAGGGGGGTTGGACTGGGTGCCTTTTGGAGCTCCCTTCCACCCCAATCCATTCTGTGATTCTATGATTCTGATTTTGCTGATTTGGAATCTAGAGATTGCTGTCTTTCATTTCTAAGTTGTTGTCTTCATTAACCTGTGAAACTGTTTGTGTCCTTCTGGGGACTGATGCTGGATGTGTGTGGGCTGATAAGTTCACCCCTTCATCCCACTTCTTACAGCAGCTCCTGAATGCTGCAAAACGTGCCTTCCATGGCTTCCCATATGGATTTCTTTGAAGCCCTAAATAGAATCCTGCCTGGCGCCGAGTTCTTAACGTCACCAAAGAAATACACATCTGTGCTTCTCTTTTTCTGCTTAATCCTTCAGCTGCAAACACCAGCTGTGGGCTGCCACTGAAAATGCTGAGGAGGACTCCCATATACACCTGTGGGACATACCTGGTCATGCTGGTGCCCCCCCCGGGGGGCTCGGGCAGTTCTGCCACCCGCTCGCTCTTTGGAGGAACGAGTGCTTTGTCATCTTTAAAAAGTAAGTCAGATAAGTTTGTGGCAGATTTGAAGGCCTTGGTTTTCTGAAATGCCAGAAACTCTTGAGAAATTGATTGGAGACTTTTTGGGGTTTGGTTTTTGTTGTGTTTTTTTTCTTCCTGTGTAGTTCTGGCTTCAAGCTTGGTGTTCAACATTTCGGACGGGCAGTTCACAAGCAGAGCAGATCTCATTGATGCTGCAGGAAGTTCTCTTGGACGTGGTGCTCTTGTTCCAGGACTTGGTAAGAAGGGTTTCTCTTTGAGGAATACTTCACCACCCCTGAGATTCTAAACAAGCTGTCTGGACTGGAATCTGCAGTAAGGAGCTCTGCAGCTGGTGGGGTTTCATTTCTAAGGAAAAAAAATTGTAGATTGGACATATTTGAAAGTTGATGATTCCCTGAAGGGATTTCCAGTATCTTGCTTTTGCAGTTTCAGCTACACACATGCTCAAGAAAAGTATTTTCTGTGGCAGAAAAGAATCTTGAAAGAAGTGTGACTTTTATACCCCGTTTATGCTGTAAGGTGCCAAAAAGTTCCAAGTACCTTATCTCTATATTGGAAAATACAGAAATGCCTCTTAGCTGGAAAAACATCATATGTATTTCTGATTTTCCTGTAGCTTTGACTGAAACTTCATGAGGGTTTTCTTCAAGACTCTTCTTTGTTCAGTTATTTAACCTGTTTGGTATAGGAAAATCTTTTGAACAGTGCCCATGCTACTTGAATACTGCATCTCATTGCTAGCATTTTAATAAGCAGTGGTTTTATGTTGCCTAAGAAAGACTCTATTAATGTTTGGGATCAATAGTTTTAAACAATATTATAGATATTCATTCCAATCCATTGTTACTACATTGCTGTCACATGGCAGAACTTTTAAAGCACAGAATTTGGATTTATATCTGCTATAAAAATACTTCAGTCTGTTTTTCCAACCAACATTCTGACCTTTGGTGTGCAAAATATTTTCCTTCTCTTAGGTGCTTGTTACGATACTATGAATAACATGATATGGACCTGCTCCAATGATTACATTGATCAGTGGTGTAATCCTGGGAACCAGGCATTCCATTGTGTCTGTCAGAGGCTGGGAGTGAGTCATGTCATCACAGAGCCCAAAGGTGAGGGGAGCCTCAAGGCAGCACTTCATACAGAGTGCAAGTGCAACCTAGGACTATTGTGGAGCAAAAACACAGAAACTACCTTAGAAACTTCCTTGTGAAAGTTAGTTCCTGAGGAGCTGTTGATTATTATTGGTCATTCAAAAATGTTTGGAAGTTTCCAGATTCTTGCTACCTTTAGCACTTTAAAAAAAGCTGTGGGTCATTTTTTTTGTTAATCATGAGAGTGGCTGTCCTGAAGTTAGAGATGATGATGATATGTTGCTTTTTAGAAGCAAATGTGTACACCCTTTGAACTCTTTTCCTTCTTCCAGGGGATGCCACAACCACCAATGAGGTTATTAACCAGTTACTGCACCATGTTGGTGCCATGTGTATCCACCAACTCAACCTGCTTGCAGCCAGCAGCAATCTGCCCATCACAAACTTTCTGGGCAAGCAACACCCCATTGAAGCCCATCACCTCAGCAGCATCTGTGACATTATGGAGAAGGCCATGGTGAATGGGGACACCTGCATCATACGCTGCATCCTTGTTGTCTTTCAGGTACAAGGGCATCTGAAATGCTCTTCTTTCCTCCCCCTTTCTTTTCCTTGTTGTTTGGTTTGGGTTTTTTCCCATTTATTAGTCAGTTTGCAGTCTCTGGGATTTCTAGTGCCTTAGACAAATAGTTGGAGAAACTGCAGAAAAAGAGCTCATATGAAGAGATGTTTACATTTGTAATACTGTTGTGTTTTGCTTTTTCTTCTAGGTGGTTTTTAAGTTTTTCTTCAGCCCACAAACAGAAAGAAACAGAGATATTGTTAGGAGGTCTGGCCTATTACTGTGGCAGTTACTGATGGCACCAAGGGATCAGATCTGCTCTGAAATTCAGAAGGAGGTTTGTCTAGCTATTAGGTAAATATCTGTTTTGTCCAATTAACCTTAACTAGATTTGTGATGATTTGAAAATGCTGTAACAGATGAAGGTTCAAATTGTATCCAGCAGTTTAATTTTAAATTAATGTGGTAAAATTAGGACAACATTAGTATGATAAAATTATTATTACTTGGATCTGCAGAAGAAGGGAAGCTGTGTTTGTCATGCTGACAGAGAAATAACAGGCAGGAATTACTTCCCATACTTCTTTTCATTTGCTGCATTATTTTTTTTCTTTCTTCAGGGTTTTTTTGCTGTTGATGATGCTATAGCTGCTAAATTCCAGCAAAGTTCCCTGCATTTCAGTGTTGGCTCAAATGCCACCCATATTTAGCTCTGTAGTTTATTGGTGTTCTGGATCAGCAAAGCTGATGATGTCAGCTGTTAGAGCAGTGTTTCAAGTGACAATACTGAAATCCTCCTAAACAAAGGAATGTAAGGCAATGCAGGATGAATAATACTTGAGGAATGTTGTAAGATTAGTGGGGAAAAGCAGGCACAGCAGTGAGACTGTCAGGAAGTCAGGCTTCTGTTTAGAAAACAGTGTGGAAGGGTGGGCACTGTGTCCCTGGGCTGGGACAGCAGGTCAGCAAACACTTCACCCAGATGGCTGCCTTAGCTCCACATCACATTAGCTGCTGCATCTCTTGAACCTGATGTGGTCTCATCTCTTTTCTCTGGCTTGTCAAAGTAGCAGAATGACTAAATGGAGGGAAGCAAGCAGAAAGTGTGATGGTGTATCATGAAAATGAGAGAATGTAAATCTCAAGGACAAGGAATGTTGTCTCCAATGTCCTAAGTACAAATATAATCTGCTTTCAAGTGTAAGTGCCCCAAGGTTAAGAACAAAATCTCTGAAGATCAACCTGCAGGATTTTTTTTGTGTGTGTGAATCACCACATTTCAAATTTCAGTGGCTCTGTGCAGCTCTGAGTGAAGAAGAGGAGCAGATCTTTAGTGTGATTATGGAGCATTTTCAGGGTCTTGCTTTTTGACAGGGAAAAGAGTATCCTGTCAACTGCACAGACAGCTGCTGCATTTTCCCTTCTTTAACCCTGTATCCTCCAGTGACTTGTAAAAACAATCAGAGGTGGGGATTAGGAAATATCTCTTTCCTCCTGTGTTCTCACTGGGGATTCTGGTACCAATGGAAAGCTCAAACTTGGCTTGAAGTACATGATAACTTTTCCTGAGGTTTGTATCAGAACTTGGTCAGCAGGAGCCAGAGGGAGGGAAGCTGCAGTAATCTCTGCTCTCAGTGTGAAGCTGAAAACCACACCAGTTGTCTTTTCTATCTGTGTTGCTTAAAAAGAAAAAGGAAAAAAGAAGAGGAAGGAAAAGTCTGCATAATGATATCCCCACTTCAGACAGTCACAGAGTGCTCCTTTTAAGTTATTGTCATCTTCTATCTTGATGTGGTAATTCATGTAGAAAGGACAAAGGTCAGCACAAGTTTAGAAGGGAAAAATATCTTTACAAGGAGTATTTGTGCATATCTGTCTTGTCTCCCAAATGCTCCTTCTAGAATCTTCTGTGTAGCTTGTAGCCTGACTTCTGTAAGCAGCCAGTCTTTCATAAGTGCAAAACTGCCACAGCAGTGACTTCTTCATGACTGTCTCTTGGATTTCTATTGTTCTTATCACTGAGAAGCCACAGTTTTTAGCCTTTTTTAAAATTTTTTTCTGACATCTGTCTCTTTCTGTGCTGTCACTCACACAAGTGATTAATCTGCAATTTCTCAGAGGGAAACAAACAGCCCTTGAAGAAGCTGTGGGACCTAAACAAACACATACAGTTGCTGTACAAGGGATTTCTGGAGAAAGCAGCTGCTTATTTTGTCACTAATCTAGATGTTAAGATGTGGAGGATGCCTTTCTGAGTTGGAAGAAGATATTACACTATCATTACTAGAGTGACATTATGGGATTCCCTTTTTCTTGTGTCTATTAAAATTATTGTGTTCACTTTTAAATACACCAACTAATACATAGTTTTGGGTGTTTTTTTTATTCTTTAGCTCTGGTTTAAATATCCTGTATCCTGGAGAAGCAGAAATAAATAACTTACTGAAATTGGTCTTAACTGAAGGTGAGAATGTCTAACTGACACGTGAGTGTGTTTTGTCCTGGAAAACAGGGAGTGAAAATGCTTCTCAACCTCTGGAGGGGGAACAGCTCAGAAGATTGAGCACAAGTCTGCTTTAAACCCATCCTATTCTGGGAAATAATGGGATGCTTCAAATTCTGCAGCTGCCTTCTGAATGGCCACATGGTCCAATATGTGTGTTAGGTGCAGAAAAGGAAAATTTGAATTAGGCAGCTCTTTGAAATGAAAAAGGATGAAAGGTCTCTGATGTCACTGTTAGTGGTGTATTTCTTGCCCAGGCTGTATTTTAGAGCACCTAGTTAGCAGCTGGTGTCACCCACAACAAGTGCACAGTAGCCAGAGGTCATTTTAGTCCTTAGTGATCTGTTTGGTTTCACCATAAAATGGGAGGCTGGACTTGGAAGCAGCTGATGCAGAGAAATTTGTCCCTTCATGGGAACCTGTTTGTGGGTCAGTCTTGGGAATTTAAGCCAGTGCTGTGGGCAGCTCTGTAATATCAACAGGGAATTGGGTTGCCCTGTAAATCCAGTAATTTCTGAGCAGTAGCCTACGTGGAGGTAACTCCAAAATTCCCAATCAATTCTGTTAAAGGCTGTTTTGCAAACCTTTTTGCATTCCATTTTAGGAGAGAGAAACAGTGGTCTCTCTCAGCTTCGTGATGTGATCCTGACTAACTTAGCTGAGCAGCTTCAGAACAACAGATTTGGAAGTGAAGATGATGATCATTACAGGTAAAGTGCAGCAATGTGGCAGATACTTGTTCTGGGTACAAAGAACTTGTGACCCAGCTTGCAGAGGCTTTGGAGGTGAGCTGTACAAACTACACCACAATTAGCCCATTAACATTTTGCACCTCTGCTGTGTGTTTTCCAGGCTGAATGATGAGCTGTTGCACTACATCCTCAAGATTGTTGTCCGAGAATCTTGTGTCTTAATCACCAAGTGCCAAACTGTATCTAAAGATGATTTTCAAAGGCTTCTTTCAACTGTGCCTGTAAGCAAAACATATTTTGATAAAAGTAGATTTACCTTTGGCTTCTTCTCCTCTGGAAATCCTCCATTTTCACTGTGTAGAAGTGACAGTTTTATAGTTGTGTGTCTTAACTACAGGAAAAGGATGGGTTTTTGTTGATGCTGTGCAGGGAAGGAAGAAACAATTCCTTAAAGCAAAGTAAATCCTACAGTAATGCTAAAACAGTTTTATATGTGGTTATATTTTTCCAGTTGCTCTTTCAATTTAAAGGAAGCTTGCATACCTCAACCTTCAAAGCACTGCAACAATGTGAAAACCAAAACTGCTGTTCTGCAACTAGCTTTTTCTCTTCAGTGTGTTGACAAACTTGTGTTAAATTGGCAATATATATATATATATGTTTTTTTTTTACTGTTGCTTGCTCAACTCTTTTCCTCCTCTCTCTCTCATAGCCCAGGGGTTGCCTGAATCCAGGGTGGCTGAAGGGTGTGGGTAATGTAAAGTGTGCTTGTTTGTGTTGAAGGCTGCCTCGTCCTGCCTGCGGTACCTGATGGCCGTGCAGAACCACCTCCTCAGCAACACTGTTCTGATCAAACCTGATGAGAACGATGACAGTGACAGCTCCTTGCAGGGAGAGACATTGAAGGTACAGGTAAACACCAACTTTTATTCTAGTATGGCTCTCTCCACTCAGTGTCCCTTTGACACCTCCTGTTCCTGCAACACATCTACTTACACCTTTGATTTCTTTTTATTTCGAGGTGTTTTTTTCCTCTTGCTAGAGTTAAATTGCTATAGACAGTTTTTTCCTGTTCCCTAGCTAAAGTCTGCAGTTGTTCTGTGTTCAGTATTCCAGCTTGGATTCTGTATTGTGAGAGCAGATGCTTCCCATCCTAAATATACATATGATAAGGTCTAAATGTATTTTAATTAATGGCTGGTAGTATGAAAATCCATGTGCCAGGAATCCTTTCTGGACACGTTAGCTCCCACGTGCTTTCTCTTCTCCAAATCATTGAGGTGGTCCTTGAAAACAGAGTTTTCAGTTTTAAATAGGAAAGGGTGTTTTTCATTTACATTCCCTGGCTCCTGCTTTTTGTGTGTGTTTAACTTACAAAGCTCATATAGAACCACCTACGTCTGCTGTCTGAAATAGTGTGAATAATGTTTGTGGCAAGGGAAGTGTGAGAGGACAAGGTGTGTGGACAGTGGTGGTTTTGTTGCTCTAGGGTTGATTACAGTGGTGTCATTTCATATTGCTGCTGGAACAGTAGAGGCCAGATTGGTCCCAGTGTGCAGGTTGACTTGCCACAGTGGTTTTTGTAACAGTAATGATTCTTCTGTAATGATACTGACTTTGAATTTCTGCTATTGTTTGTTAAGCTGGTTTTGTCTGCTACTCTCAGAGACTTTGTGTGCTTGTAATGTGCTGCAGTTGGAAGTTATTTGTTCAGGCTGGTTGAGTAAACACTAAATATTGTAGTGCTTTTCTTGTCTCACTATTCACCCATGTTTTCATTGTTCAGTTTCTCTCTCCACAGTGATCCTCATGCCTGCTAGGACATTCTGTCACCAGTGCTGTACCTTGGCTGGCTAACAGCTCTCTCCTGTGCTGGACGTGGGGATTCCTTCCCTCTAGAAACTGGATGTGCATCCTGTAAAATATGCACCTAGTTTCTCCCAGCACTTTGGGGCTTAGCATTAATCAAATTTAAGTCTTGGATGAATCTTCTGCTGCAGGCCTGCCAGGTCACATTATCATTATTTTAATTTGTAAATCCATCATTTTGTTCTGCTGTTCTTGTTTTGCATTCTCTAAGAATTTAAGTATCCTGTAACTCTTCTTGCACCTAGGAACTGAAGACCAGCATTCTGTCTCTTGCTACACAAATCCTGACAGGGTGTGATGAAGTCTTGGAAATGCTGCAACAAGTCACTACAGCACTAATAAACAGTGACATTTCTGATAGAGAGCAAAGGTAAGACAAGTATGAGTGTGCTGACTGGAAAACAAGTCAAACTGGGGCAGAGTATGGCTTATGGTACAAACATTCTTAGTGTTGTTTATAACTTGAGCTTTGGGAATATTCCTGTCAACTGTGGCAATTTTCTTAAGTTCCTGACATCTCTAGTAGCTGGACTAGCCATTTTATCCATGACAAGTGTTGGATGTTGTTAGGATAGCATCACCTTGCCCTTTCCTGCCTCCCATCCACTTCAAAATATAAGTTGGGAATGGGATGTAGACAAAAGCAATGAACCTTTTCTCCCATGAAGCCAATGCCTCCCTCTCCCTGTTTGATTTCAGTTCCTATGCTTTTCTGTGCCCACAAGATTAGTTTGTTTACTGACAAGCCACAGTTGCTTTGAGATACTTGCAGATGGGTTTCATGCTCAAATATGTTTTTCTAGATACAGATTCTTTTCAAGTACTTTGAGCAATGTGTGCTGGGAGCCTGATCCACAGGCTGAACAAACACATTTGTGTTTGATGTGGACTTTCATCCATGCCCATGGGAGCTTAGAATTTTCTAAGTAATTATTAAAGTCTTGATTTAGTCTCCTTATCATTTAGTAAGGACTGACAACAAAGACCAGGATGCTGCCACTTTGGAGAAATTGTCATGTTCTCAAGTTATGAAGGTTTTGTTGTTTGGGGTTTGTTTATTTTGGTTCTTTTTTTTTAATATAATGCAAATGTTCTCTGCTGAATTTTGAATTACCTCCTTGCACAGTCTGTTACAAGATTAAACAGCTGCCTAAAAATAGTTGTGATCATCTATGAAAATAGTTATTGCTTTGTAAACCTTGACTCTCCTTACAGATTAAAAGGCCTGGAGCAAATTACCAAGGCTACAATGCTTGGGCACCTGCTTCCTGTCCTGCTGACATCTCTGATGCACCCCAATTTGCAGACTCTCACTATGGCTGATGCCTTGATGCCTCAGCTGGTGCAGCTGGTGCTCTACACCAGTCAGGTATGGTCCTTGGGGCAGCAGTTGTCTGCAAAGGGAGAAAGATTTGACATGCAAGTTCTAAAATGCTCTGGGTCTTGGCCATCCTCCTGCAGTAAGGGATCTGCAGGTCATAGCTTTGAGAATTACTCCACAGCTACCCAAGCTGATAAGGCTGAATATTAACTTTGACTTGTTCCAACAGCTACTAAGCAATGATTTATTGTCAATAACAACCTCAGTGTGATTGTGAATACATTTCAGTAATGAGATCTTAAAATGATTTCCCATCCACGTGCTTCTAACTTGTATCTTTTGTGCCACAGACTGCTCTGCTGCTTAAAACTCAGTCTCCAGTCTTCTCAGAACTGAACAGTTCACCCAGTGGTGCTGCAGAACAGAAAGGGAAGCTGTTACCTGATGAAAGGTGATTTTTCTTCCTGTTTGGGTTTTTTCATGGCATAAACACCTTAGCTGTAATGTTCATTTGGCCATTGCTGTGAGATAAACCTTAAAGCAACAGTGATAATTTTTTTTTCCCAAAAGGCCAAGCTGTAATGGTTTGTAAGGCTGTCTTAGACTTACAAGCTTTTACAAAAGGCAATTAGTTCCAAAAGATTTTTGCATAGAGAATTAAATTATTAATATCTTTAGGTTGTTTGCACAGTGTATGATTTGTTTGGTTTTTTTTCCCCTACACCTCAAGCATTAGGAATTAATTCTAAATGTTCCTCTTGCAATAAATTAAGCTAAGGAAGATCATCCTGACAAAATTGCTCTGGCAGCATGAGATGCAGTATTAAAACCATTATCTTTCCCTATGTAAATGAAACCATTTCATATCTCTCCAATGGTTTTAAGTCCTGCATTTAAATCCTGCCTCAGCCCAAAGTTCTGCAGCTTCTGCTTAGGAACAGAACCATGCAGCTGAGTTGAACAGAAAACCCCTCAGCAGAGCTATGTGCAGAATTTGTAGCACTAAACTTCTGCTAACGTGTGATGTGCTGTGTGAAAAGGCTGAAGAATTTCTTTTCAATCCTCCCAATCACAAGCTTCAGTGAAATATTGGGCATGTTGTTTTATGACAGTATAATTAATCAGTTTTGTTAGGGTGCTTCTTGTTTTCCAGTTACTGTGGAAATTACAAAGCACAGGGAAAAGTGCTCAGGAAAAGCCTGATTTTACAGGTTAGGAGTGGGCATTTTTCCTTCTAGTGTCCAGAGTTCAAACTCTTAAGTTCTGGGTGTTCCCTTCTGCCAAGAAGGAGGAATCCACCTGTGCCTCAGTCCATGCTGAGAGGTGAAGTCCCTGACAGGCCGTGCCGTGGATCTGCCTGGTGAATTTCAGGCCTCACTTTTCCCTCTTCATTCCAGAATGCTGGAGGAGAAAGAAGAACCAGGTTTTCTGACTGGTTTGAAGATCCCTGCTCCCTGGGCTGCTGGGAAGACTGTGGAAACAGTCCATCCTGTCAGGGATAACTATAAATTTAAGGAGACTGTGCACATCCCAGGAGCCCGCTGCTTGTACCTGCGCTTTGACAACCGATGCTCCTCGCAGTACGACTACGACAAGGTAAGAAAGGGCCAGTGCACAGACACTCTCTTTTCTTCTTCATATTTGTCAGCAGCATTTCTCATTCTCATCTTTTCTCTCCATTTGTCTTCCATGGCACCTGATTTGCAGCATTCAGGCCAACAGGGGAGATTTTTATTGATAGGAGCTTATTGGTGTCGTGTCACAACCCGCTTCCAGCTGCACACAGGGTAGCTTTTGTGTGGCAGGAGTGTGGAAAAACTTGAGTTTCATCTTAAAACCAGACTTAGCTAAAGCACAGAAACCACAGAGTTGTTGACATGAAAAAGTGGGAACATGAAAAAAAATTATTCGTATTTAATTCCTCTTATTCTTGAAACAATCCCAAAATAATATATGCTTAATTCTTCTGTATTGTTTCAGAACATAAAATGCAGTGATTGTTTCAGTGTTGAAAACCTCTCAATTATGGGGCCCTTTTGGTCAGTTAGGCTCTGTAATTAGGAAGTTACCTCAAGAAAGGTCAGAAGTAGGGGGAGTTATGAAACAGGAGAGATACAGCAGGTTCCTGAGGTATGGGCTTTGGGAGGGGGTTTTGTGTTGTGTGTGCTTGGCTTTTTTTGATCTTTTCCCTCAAATTCATACCAACTTTTCCTTTTGGTTTGATTTTTTTTTTAAGTTCATTTCATGATCTCTCAGATTGTCAAAGTTTTCCTTCCTTCTCATTTCTGTTCTTCAGTTCTCCTCATTTCTCAGATTGATATCAAGCTGCCTACTCTGTAGCTCACTTTGTTTAAATTGGGCAGAACTGGAAAGTAAAATATTTTTTTTTCCCCCCTGTTGACAAATGGCTTGTTTACATGGATTAATATGAATAAATCTTTTCAATTTCAACAATACAAGGAAGAGCACTTAATTCCTGTGTATCACCAGAGAGCTACTCGTGCTGCTTACTAATTGTTGCTGTATAATCTTCCCCTTAGAGCCAGTCCCCTGATACTTGCTCCTGTTAGTTATTTATAAGCAGCTTTACTGTTGTCCCTCTATTGGTTAAGATCCTAGAAAACTGGGCCTTGTGCTCCCACTGAAGTCACTAACTATTAGCTTGGATGGGAACAGGATCAATCCCTTTGCTCCTAGAGGGGCAGAATGTTGAGGCCCCATCCCTGGAGGCATTCAGGGCTCTGAGCACTCTGCAGATGTCCCTGCTCTCAGCAGTGACAGCACTGGGTGAGCTCTGGAGCTCCCTCCTCCCCAGACATCCCTAGGAGTCTGTGTTCTAGTTTAGCTCAGCACGAGGCCTCAGAAGTTGGGATTTCTCCTGATTTCTGCTCCCAGTCCTGCTGCTGACTTGCTGTGTGACCTCAGGGTGGGGCAAGGCACTGGATTTCCTCTCTGCCTCAGTTTCCCCATCTGTAAAATGGGGATAATAATACTTGCCTGCTCACCTCACATGGCTGTGGTGAGGATTTGTTCATGTTGGTGAAGCGCTTTGAAGCGACAAAGCGCAGTGTGAGTGCTGAGTATTATTATTATTATTAGATTTTCTTGTTTTTCTCTTACAGTCTAACAGTGTATTTTATGTTTTGAAGTTGGTGATCTATGCTGGTCCTAACACAAACAGTAGGAAGGTTGCTGAGTATGGAGGCAATACACTGGGATATGGCAGCCGTAGTGTCTTAGGAACTGGTTGGCCGAAAGACTTAGTAAAGGTACAGTATTCTAATCCAACAATCTTTCACCTAGAAAATCAAACCCTGTCCAGTCCATTTTCACCCTGAGAGCACTCCAGTCCAAGCTTTTAAGTGTGTGGTTATCCCTGCTGAGCTCACTTAAGTGGGCTCTTAAGTCCTTGGGGAATAACTGTATGTTATGTGTGATGCTTCTCCTTGAGCGTGTCGTGTTTTGTCGTGTCTGACTGGGATTTCTTACCAGAGTGGGTCAGTCCTGGAGTCTCCAGTGGCACTGCTCTCCTTAGAAATACATCTTCTAGGAGGAATTCTTGCTCAGTTGAAGGCTCTGTGTGTTTTCCTTTCAGGTCTGTGGGCACGACTGCATTTTTTTAACAGCAGCCCACAAATAAAACTAGTAGTAAATGTAGCAACTTGCCAACCATTGGTGTTGGGTTTTAAATTAAAGCTAAGGCAGGAGAATCCCTCCAACTTCTTGAAACTTCACTATTTCAAGAGTTTTGCAGTAAGTTCCCTCAGATAGTGTGCAGTATGGTTTTTATTGATTGTATTTTTTTTATGTTTGTGCTGTCTCCCACTAAAACCGGCTTTATATGCATAAAAATAATCATTTCAAAAAGAAAAACAAGAAGTAATAAGCTGGAAAGCAATTTCAGACAAGCACTCTGTTGTTTGCAATTAATGGAGTTTCATTCATTTTTCAAACAGATTTTTTGTTATACTGTTCTTTTAATAATGTGTTGACATTCTTCTTGAAGAGCTTGTCTGTCTTCAGGAAGAGAACTGTTGGTTATTGCATGGTTTCTTGCAGACAAATAATGAAAGATTTTTAATCACAATCAAGGCAAAATAACATAGACTGATCAATCCTTTTTTTGATCCTACAGCCACGGTGGCTTTTTTGCTATCACTGTAGTTAGCCAGCAGCAAAACTCGAATGAAATTGTCCTCTAAAAGATAACCTTCAAAAAAAAAAAAAAAATCTTAATGTAATTGGAGATAAAAACAACACTTGGGTAACTGTCTTTCCAAACATTAATCCATAAAATAAGCCACTTAAATGAAAAGCCTGTTTGTTTGCCTCAATTCTTAAATGTATCTTCTTTTTTTTTTTTCCCTTTTTTTTTTTTTTTTCTTTTTCCCTTTTCCTCCCTCCTCCCCATGCAAATGTGAAGGTGGAAGGAGATACAGTCACCTTCTCCTTCGAAATGCGGAGTGGGCGTGAGCACAACACTCCAGACAAAGCCATGTGGGGCTTTGCCTGCACTGTTCGAGCACAGGTACAAAACCCCACCCCTGCTGTGGCCTGGGCCCTTTCCCTGCTGGCTCTCCCACACTCCAGAGCAACCAGAAACCTCCTTCCAAGATGGAAGTGAACCTTTGGGATTTAAAACTGTTAATAGTTTTAGACCCGGTGCTTCCTTAGCTAGGTTTTAAGAGGATAGTTATTAATTAATATCTCGTATCTAGCTCTTGTCCTTGGCACTGGCCTTGGGTGAAGTCATTGTAATGTTTCCTGTTGATTGTAGCTCAGGATTTCTTGGGAGAGATGGATAACAACATGGAAAATGGAGATTTAATGAGGGAATGATGATTCCAGCCTATAAAGAGGAGAGGGGAGGTACACCGGGATCAAACTGAAATCCCACTGCCAGGAAGGCAGGGCTAGGCCTGTGAGATAACAGGTCTTCAAGCCAAAGAAAGGCTGAACCAGAAATAACTTTACCTTTTCTTTTCTTTCTTGGTTCAGGAAAATAATGTTTAAATCCTTTGGTTATTGTCTTGAGTTCTTATAGATTGCTTATATTTGTTCAGCTTTTTTTTCAGTGTGTGTCTGTATTTTCTACATAAAAGATTGGTAGGAATCTATATTTTCTACATAAAAGATTGGATATAAAAACATAAAATCTCCTGTCTTGAAATATTTTGGGGAAGAACTTCATGGCTGGTTGATGAGTTCACCTTATCACTATTCCTACTACAGGAATCTTCAGAGGATGTGTCAGGAGGTTTGCCATTCTTAGTTGACCTGGCACTTGGCCTTTCTGTATTAGCTTGTTCAATGCTGAGAATCTTGTACAATGGACCAGAAATTACCAAAGATGAAGAAACCTGCCAGGAGCTCTTAAGATCTAAACTATTGCAAAGGTAAAAAAAAATTCTGATTTGAGTTCCCACGGGGGCTGTTTTTGTTCTGAGGGAAGGTGACTTTTGTAGTTGTGCTCAAGTCTCGTGTTTTAAGGTGATGCTTTGATCATTTTTCCTGCAGAGTTTGATCAGCAGCTCTTTGTTGCCTGTAACTTAGGGAATATTCTCTAGAATAGAGGCTTTCTTTAGGGTAAGAGGAGGAGGATTGGGCTATGCTTGGTACAAGACACTCTAAATATGTTAATATGTAGTCTTTATGGGTCTTTCTGAATGAGGGAGGAGAGTTATGAGGGGAAAAAAAAAACCCAAATAGTTTTTATTTCTCTTTTCCAGGTGCCAGTGGCAGGTGGAAGCCAATGGTGTCATCTCTCCAGCCCTTACACCAAGTCCTTCTCCACTGCCCCTTACTATTGATGAAGACAGAGAATTTACCTACCCTTCCGACGTCCTAGTGCCTCCCGTTGGCCACTACTTTGATCTGCCCAGGATCAGGCTGCCTCCAGGAATCATGATCAAGCTCAGGGAAATTTCTGGACGTGCTCGGCCTCAGTTTAGACCTAGTATAAAGTAAGTAGGCACTGTTTTGCTCTCTTTTTTTCTTGGTTGGGATGGTTGGTGCCAGAGTGAGTGAACTAAAAAAGCAGCAGTGAAGAGGTGCTGCTGCTGTCGTGTGTGATGGTTGCATTTAATGCTCTGCAAGCTTGTTTGTGACTCTAGCATCCAGTGAATTGTAAATATCAACTGTCAGAGTTTGTCCCTTGATCTTTCTTAACCAGTTTGGCTTTCCCTATAACCCTAGGGAAGTGATTCAGCCAGAAGTAATGGAGGAGATGGTAGTTTCATGTGTGATTAAACATTTGAATTTGGTTGACGCACTCCAGTCCCTGATAAATTTCCAGTATCAGGAAGAACATGCTGAAGAATATGATTTACTTTGTAAAATTATGGGAGAGACCTTTAAGAAGCTAAATGCCATGGAGAGACAATTGCAGGTAAACACAAATAAAACTTACTGTGGTTGTTCATCTTCAGCGGTAGAATCTTAAAAGAATAAATCTGAGTGCATTGATAGGGCTAGAGGAGATGGCTAAAACTAGAGCTGGGTGGATTCAGATCAGACATGAGGAAGAATTTCTTCCCCAGGAGGGTGGTGAGACTCTGGCACAGGTTGCCCAGAGAGGTGGGGGAAGCCCCAACCTTGGAAGTTTTTCAGCCCAGGCTGGATGGGGCTCTGAGCATCCACCTCTGGTGGGGGGTTTCCCTGTCATGGGCAGGGGGGGTTGGAACTGGATGAGCTTTCAGATCCCTTCCAACCCTGACCATTCCATGATTCTCTGTCTTCCTGTGTTTTAAAAATGCTGTTAATACACATTTATTCTCAAAAAAAGCCTTTTTAAATCTAATTGTATCTCTTTATTAGAGCGTGGCTGAGCTGGAGCAGAAATGGCAGAATGAGGTGGATGATGCCATGCATGGGAAGCTGGAGAACAATGTCCCATTCTTCTATGATTATCACTTCAATGAGGTAAGTGGTGGGGCTGCCATGTGTGCTCATGCTTCTTGCTGCTCTCTCAATGCGTGTTCATCCTTTTCCTTTGCTTTGTTTAGAGCAAGATGAAAGAACTTGAACTTCTGTGTTCAATGAAAGAGGTTTCTTTTGATGGAAGTGATCTTGAGAACGTGGTCCTGGCATTAAGGTTGGTAGCTGGCTGTGGAGTGTACCATTTAGGCAGGGTACTTGGGCAGCTTTAAGTGGCTGTGAGTTCCATATGCAGGGTTTAAGTTAAATCCTAACCTCAACACTTGCTGAAGTAGGTGCTTGAATTGCATTGGACTCTGTGACACTTGATGATGTGAAATAGAATCTGACACTAACTGCCTTGAAAATGGCTGATTTTAAATTCCATTAAAGGCTGGTAGACCTATAGAAGGACTACAGTCTTAGCTGGAATGTTCATATGAATTAACCAGAGATGCAAATACTTATTTTTCCTGACTGGCCAGCAATATCTGGTTAGAAACATTAGTTTTAAATCTATTATTAGCAGCTACTAGTACTTACTAACAAGTCACTTGTTCATTACTCCTGCTTTCTGTTTTGGCATAGGATAGATTGATGCTGTATTGTCTTCTTCAAAATAGCCTTCTTTAAAATTCAGGAGGCATTAAAACATAATTGCATTTCCTTTTTCTAATCTTAGGGAGAAGTTTTTCCAGGAGGTGAATTCACTGGTTCAGAAGACTTACCATCCCCTAGCAAAAACCAAGACATTAGTTAAGAGCCTGATGAACAGAGCAGAGCTGTTGCTACATGTCACTATTGCAGCACAGTCTGGTATCACAAGAAGTATATCTGGCACCCCTGCAGAGACTCCAGGTATAGATCTCATTACCAACATTGTACTTTGGTTTTTTCTTTTCCTAAAGATATAATTTGTTCTTTTTATCTTTTTTTTCCTTTTTTATAACCCTCTTTCACTTAAAACGAAACCTTTTATTTTTCTCTTGTTCAAATAAAGTATTTTACAGTAAATGGAATGTTTTCTGATTGCCATAATTATGGCAAAGTCTGAATAATAGTATGTGGGATTGAAACTTGGTCTCCTGAATTTTTCTTAGGTTTAGCATATTTTCCCCAAGCCAACCTGTCACAAAACCCCAAACCATCCAAGTGCTTAGAACTGAATTGCAGTCTTCCTTAGACCTTCCCCACCCCGTGTCACAGCTTTCACTGGAGTGTCCCCAGTGATTTGAACAGCCATCTGTAAATCACATCCTACCCCAGGAGTGACATTCCTCCCTGTTGCCTCCTGCAGGCTGTAAATCAGCATCCGAGACCAAGGCGATCTCCGCGGCCGTGCGCCAGCCCGTGTTCCTGCGCAGCATGTCGGCGCCCTCCGACCTGGAGATGATCGGCAACGAAGATCTGGAGTTCACTCGCTCCAGCCAGAGGTACACGGGGCTCTCCTCCCCCCACTGAGCTGCTTTGCACTAACCCGGGGGTGGCGTTCAGTCCGGGATAAGCTTGGCAAGCGCAGTGCTTAGTCCCGCGGCTCATCCAGCTGCTGCCCGGTGTAATTCCCTGTGTTCTCCCAGGCGGCGCCACGTCACCAGCCACAGGAGCAGCTCTTTCACCCTGCTCCAGTCACTGACCATCGAGGACAGCAGAGACAAACCCACCTACAGTGTCTTACTGGGGCAGCTCTTTGCCTTCATAGGAACGACTCCCGATCAAGCAGTACGTCGCCTTCGACCTGATGCCTTCTTCCCTTCTCAGCTCCAAACCACCAAAAAATGGAGGTTTGCTGCTTACCCCTCCTTAACAAAACCAACTCCAATCTCCTAGGTATCCAGCAGCAGCTTTCTGCTGGCTGCTCAGACCAGGTGGAGACGTGGGAACACCCGGAAGCAAGCCCTGGTGCACATGAGAGAGCTGCTGACAGCGGCCGTTCGCGTCGGGGGCGTCACACACCTAGTGGGCCCAGTGACCATGGTGCTGCAGGGAGGGCCGAGGTTGGTTTCTCATTATCACACAGCACCACAGAATGTTAGGGTTGGAAGGGACCTCAAAAGATCATCAAGTCCAACCCCCCTGCCAGGGCTCCAGCTTGCAGAGCAAAGCTTGAAATAACTCTTTTGGCCTTGGTGGAGTAAAAAGGCAGAAACCTCTAAGAAATTATTTGGCAGTAGAACTTCCCTTTCCTACTGAGATGGTGTGTCCACAGATAATATATAGGGTATCTTACTCCTCTGTCTTCATTCTGAATTCATGTTGATTAGCTGGTAGTGGTGGACTTAGCTGATAATAATAGTCACCTAAATTTGATAAATATTTTGTCAGTGTTCTAGTTGCAGTCGAATTTCAATCATGCCCATGGTAAAACTACCTCATATGTTTCAGATCAAAACATTAAGTGACTTGCAGTTTTGCTTCTAAGTCTTTCTTCAGTAATACTTAAAATGTGGTGATTTTTTTTTTTTTAAACTACATTGGGAAGTTTGTTCATTTTATGTAACCTAGAAAACCTACCCTTTCCACTATTTACTGACAGAATTGAAGAGCTCACGTGTGGTGGGATGGTGGAACAAGTCCAGGAAGCTTTTGGAGAGACAATGACATCCGTGGTCTCGCTGTGTGCTCGCTACCCCATCGCTTGTGCCAACAGCATTGGCCTCTTGTGCACCATCCCTTACACCAGGTATGAAAGCATTCCTTTCAGAAAGGGGAGGAGGGCACCCACAGCTCTCCTTACTTGCTTTGCCTTGAGGAGAAGTATTCCATAGTGTAAACATACTCCCTTTCTTCTTAGGATGTTCTCAGATACTCCTTGCTGTTCATTTTTCTCAGAATACAGCATTTTGTCTGGGTTGGACAAAACCCTCTTTCTGCCAAGCGAAGGAATTAACTGTGGAGCTAACAGCACGTTCTGGATTTTCACTGTGTGTTGTTAGTGGCTGCAAAGTTCAGTAAAATCTGAATTTCTCTTCCAGGAGTGAAGAGAAGTGTTTGGTACGCAGCGGCCTGGTGCAGCTCATGGACAGGCTTTGCAGTCTGAGCAGCCAGACAGAGTCCAGCTCAAATGAAAAACAAACCAAGAAGCAGAAGGTGGCCACCATGGCTTGGGCTGCCTTCCAGGTGCTAGCCAACCGCTGTGTGGAGTGGGAGAAGGAGGAAGGTGGGAACACTACCAGATACCCTTCAGCTGTGTGCTTTAGAATTGCCTGAGAAGTGGTGTGAATGGATTTAAAGCAGGGCACTCACCCTGACTTTGGTACTGTGTGGGTGCTGTAGAACACACCAGTGGATACAAAAATAAGTTGATTTTCTTCATGTTGTTTCTTCAATTCTAACATTTTTTTTCCCCTCGTCGTGGGAGTGTTTGTATTGCAAATAATTTCAAAGTCTGCCACTTGGTTCTCTCCAACCAATACCCAGAGACCATGAGTGATCACTTAGCCATGTCTCTGGGATTGATTCACCCATCAACTACCCATCAACTAAACTTCTGTGGCTACTGGCCAATGGAACATAGATGAAGTATCAGGTTTTATTTGTAATTAAAGACATATTTTACTATTCTCAGCTTCTGGTAAGAAATTTGTAGGTGTGTTCATTAATCAGTGTTAATTACAGTTGTATATTCCTGTGTTCCTTTGCAAGGTGGTTCCACAGAAGCTGTTCACTCAGGTCTGGCTCGTCAGGTCTCCAGCCTTCTCACCAACCACCTGGCACGAGCTACTGAGTGCTGTGGTAACCAGGCTGCAGGAAATGATGCTCTCCAAGATGTCCTCAGTCTTCTGAATGACCTCTCAAGGTACTTTTTTTCCTATGTATGAAAGTTGTGGGGGTTCCAAAACCATTCTAAAACTTGATCTTAAACTGACTAAACTAACTTGATCTTAAACTGATCTTAAACTAAAATAACTTCCTTATTTCTAATCTAAATCCACTCCTTTCTCATTTCAAACCATTACCCCTTGTCCTTTCACTACAGAGCATCATCAAATAATCAATTACTTATTTTTCAAACAGCAGTTACCTGTTTTTTCCCTTTCAGGAGTCACATAGGTAAAGCAATCCTGAGCCAGCCAGCCTGTGTGTCCAAGCTTCTGTCTCTCCTCTTGGATCAGCGTCCTTCTCCAAAGCTGGTCCTTATAATCCTCCAGTTGTGTCGTGCTGCACTGCCACTCATGAGTGTTGAGGACTGTGGGAATGTGGAATTGCCTCCCTGGAGTTACTCAGTGCCCTCTCTGAACAGTGAACAGGATGATCCCAGTGACCCAGCCTCCAAGATTGCCTCTCTGCTGTTGGCAAAGCTGGCAGATTATGTAGTGCCAGGTACCAGCATCTTTTTGCTCTCACACTAATTTGAGCAATTGCCAAGCAAGTCATGTTTCTGCAGGGATTTTTTGTACAGACAAAACTCCAGTAGGAGAAGGAGTATGAGATGTCAGTGTTGAAAGATAGGATGTTTCTGTAACTTTCCATCTGCCTCTTGCCTTAACTGCTCCCAGGCTGAGCTGTGTGTTGCAGAGATGTTTTAGATGCATCTCTGCTCTGTTAGTGTTAGTTTCAAGGGCAGGAAAGTTTTGTGGATGGAGTTCATGGTTGTGTGTTTGTTTTGCTTTCTTCTACTTCAAGGCTGCCAGACGGTTCTTTCTCCTACTGCCTCTGAGCCAGATACCACTTTGACAAAAGCCAGCCCTAAAAACTCCATCAAAGGTGATAAAGATCCTGGAGAAGAAAGTGAGGCAGTGGATGGTAAACTTTCTATTTTTATTCACAAACGGGAAGACCAGTCATCCCATGAAGTCCTTCAGCCATTGCTAAGGTAATCCCAACTCCCTTGAAGGGAATGAGAAACCAATGTCTCCAATTCAAAAAATGCATCCTAAACATAATAGAAAATGGAAAACAAAATATGTTCTTAATTTGTTGCCTTACAACAATCTGCTCTTACAGCTTCTTTAGTGTTCTCAGTACCCACCTGGCTTTTGAGATCTCAATGGCAAACAGCCCATGTTGTCACCTCTTGCATTTTATAAAGGGGACTATATAATTCAGATGGGTTTTCCACCCATGAAACAAAGCTAAGGTGTTTTGCTTTCACTTCAACAGTAGCTCAGAAGGTCGTCCATTCCGACTAGGAACTGGAGCCAACATGGAGAAGGTGGTGAAAATGGATCGAGACATGACAAAAGTAAGGAAAGGGATACCTGAAGAAATGTAGTCAGAATTCTTTGCTTTACAGATGTTAAATCTGCTTTGATAAATGTTTAATTTCCAGAACTGTTGGGAAGATAACTGTGCAATGTTTGCATTACACAGTTATTGTTGTCAATAGGTGATGGATTGCAGCTAATGTTGCCTCCAACCATTCTAGGTCCTGTTTAAGAGTCTTCAATATTCTTTCCTGAACTATTTATGCACATTAATAGTATGAATTCAAACCATGTATTTCAGTGACATTTTCATGTGTATTTTTTAGACATGTTCTTGAGTATTTGCACCAGAAATACTCAGTGTGGGTTTTTTTTATCAGAGAAACTATAGTATTTACCTAAGACAGGAATATTAAAAGCAGTGAATCTACATGGATCTCTGATCAATTTGTTGATGAGGAAAAGCAACAGAATTAGTCTTATGCTTGTGACTAATACATACACAGGAGGGTGTTTTAATATCTTAGTGTTTATGCAGAGGGAGAAGAGTGAAATGCCTCACATAGTGTGGCCAAATGGAGCTAACATTTGTCTTATCTGGCAATTTTACTTTCAGAGTGGCTGCTGTGAAGTGATTACAGAAGAAGCTGCTGCAGCTCTTCGAAAAGCTACCAAGTGGGCACAGTCTGGTCTAATAGTTAGTGTTGGGCCACCCATAGAAACCATCAATCCAGAAACTACTAGTGGGTTGTCCACTGGGGACAAAAAGAAGACTGCACAAACATCTATTTGCAGAGAGAGGAATTCTGAGCTTGCCAGGTAAGTCACTTTGAATTAATTCAGAGTCTGGATTCTGCTTTTCTGCCTGCTGGTATTTGTAGAGATTAATCCAGGTATTCACAGATTTCCTTCTCTGTGCTCTATATTGGTGTGACAACTTCTCTGGGTGTGAAATTAATGGGCACATTGCTTTCTTCTCCTGTGTAGGACAGACCCTGTGAGGCCATTCATCAGTGGCCATGTGGCAAACAGCATGGCAGCAGAGGTGATTGCTTTGCTACACAGCTTGTTGATGGCACCAGAGTCAAATGCAGCTCAGATATGGACAACAACTGCTGAAAAAGTAAGCAAATAAAAGATCAGGTGTCAAATTTGACACCAAATGTGTACTGGGTAGTTAAGAGAACTTCACTAAGCAGTTTCCTAAGCTCTTCCCTTCAGATTTACTTCAAACTAGGATGTGTAACTGCACAGGAGCAGCACTTTATAGTTCTGTGGTGTCATTCTGTAATTCCCTTGTCATTCTTCTCAGTGATCAGCAGTGCTGTTGGCTTAGGGAGATGCCTTTTCCAGGTAGTTCCTCTACCTTTGCTGTTCGGTTCTCTTTGCCATGACCTCTGAGGGTCTAAAGCCTTGGCTGGCAAGCACAGCATGTTGCTTTTATGTTCTTCTGAATCCTGTAGCACCTGAACTGTTGCTTAGGGAATATCCTTGAGCAAAGATTTTACTCTGTGATTCTGCAAGTTATTGGGGAACAGAGCTGGCTTTGGTGTTCACAAATCAGAGAACTTGGAATATTCTGAGTTATGTAATTCTCTTCAAGAACAAAAGTAATTCTGCTGAGACTGTGTGTGGGCTGGAGGCTTGGGGCGTTGGTTTTTGTTTGACTTGTGCTTTGAAGTCATTCTCTGATATTTTTTTCCTTCTGTCTTCAGGTTCTGTCTCGGGCTCTGATGTACATCCCCCAGCTTGGGAAATATGCAGAGAGTATTCTGGAGAATGGAAGCAGCAGTGGAAGGAAACTGGCTAAACTTCAGAGAATTGCTCGGCAGGCAGTAGCTGCCCTTTGTGCTTTGGGTGGCTTTAAGGAGACCATCAAAATAGGTTCTGAAGTTCAGGTAATTCAGCACCATTCCCATTTTGGATCTAAAGGAGGATTGGTGCCTCCCGTGGTGTCTCACCTGCGTTGGCACCTTTGGGAAGCAGGGTGCAGGCAGCCTGTGATTGGGAAGCAGTTGCAGTAACACTTGTGGAGACTCTTACTGTGTGTTATTCTCCTTTCCTGAAATACCCAGCTGTAATTGTGTGTTGGGTTGGTGTGTGGTGTCAAACACTCAGTGTTTCTGCTTTGCCAAGCCTTCAATCTTACACAGACCTTCTTTGGTTGTAGGTTTTAGGTAAAGGAATAGCAGGAAGCATTGGAATTGTGGCATCTATTAATGAACAAGAAGGTATAGCAACGGTCAAATTCCCACCTACCAGTATAGACAGTAGAAAGACCTCCCAGGCATCAGACACATTAACTATTCCATTATCTAGGCTCTGTGTTCCAAGATCTGAGGTACGGTAGTTTTAAGAATCTAATATGAAGTATAATATCAATTATTTAATTGGTGAGGGTTGTTTTGACAGTATATTGGCAATTGATCTACAGCATGGAAAAAGTTTGTTTCACCTTTGAGTAAAGATGATTTGTAAAGTTTGCCTCATTATTTTAAACATATCTTAATATGTATGTAAGTTCTCATTTAAATAACATAGATACTCATCTTTGGGTGCTTAAAAAGATTTCATTGCATACTCTGTTGTTTCTTTTAGTTATGTTTTTGTTCTTTTTTTTTTTTTTTTTTTTTTTTTGACTAGTGTTTGATGCTGGTTTTGTGATAGTACAAAATGAGAATTAACTCCAGGTAATAAAACGCCCTCGTTTCTTAGAAACTAACTGCTTGAATTTAACTTTTTACCGTGCCCCCCCCACCATCAGGCATTGCCTCTTCATAAACTGTCCATTACTGAGAAGGTAGTACAGGCAGTCCAGTCCATGTTGCTCCCTCAGGAGGGAAGTCTATCTATTCACACCTCACTTCCTGCAACAGGAGATGGCTCAACTCCAGTAATGGCAGTGGTCAGGCTTCTGGCTGAAATCAGAACCAGGTGAGTCCCTGGGTTTCGGGCAGCACCTCACTCTGTTGTCATACCCTACACAAATGTTGAAGAAAATGGTCTGGGTTCTTGTTTCTTCCTCTGTGGGTATTGAAATGGGACAGCAGGGGAGAATGCAAAATTGCTTGTTTGCTTCCTTATTTAGTGTCTGGGTGTTGTTAAAATCGACACCAAAAATAAACTGCCCCCTGCAACACTGTCAGTGCATCGGGCAACTGCTTCATCTAAGTAGGTGTTATGAAGCAAGGGAAAGCTGCACACTGTGGAAATTCTGCTGGATAGCTAAGCAGCCAGAGAAAGAAATATATCCATCAGCATTCTGTCTTATAGATCATCTTGACTTTGCATGTACTGATGCACTTTGTAACCCTTCACCTGCATTTTGTTCTGTTCAGAGCATGCCTGGTGATGGCTCAGCTGTTAGAAGACAGCTCATTCTGTGAAGAATTCATTCAACAGTGTCCAGCTGCTGTGGAAGTTCTGAATTTGGTAGCTCAGGAGTGCAGCCCTGGTAGGTACCCAGCACCTTCTGCAGCTTCACTGCTGTGCTCAGCTGAGAGCCATAACAGCTTTTCACATTAATTCAGTGTTTTGTCCTCCAGCTACTTAGTGTTGGCAGCTAGCACAGTGCAGCCTGTCTTGTCATATATGCAGAGCTGGTGAAGTGAGAGTAGCTACTAATCAGGCTAAATCATTTTGGGCATAAGTTTTAGGCCAGAACACAAATTATCCTGTGCATCAGAGAATTTGCATGTCCTAGGAGCTAGCTCTCTACTTCTGAACCTTTTCCACATTTCCTGCTCCCAGTGTCATCTGTCCTTTGACATATTTATTTGTGTTTTCTTTTAATTACCTTTTTGCTGGTTTTTTTTTTTTTTTTTACAATGCTTTCTTACATTTCATTCAGCTCTTGATTTCCTTCCCTCTTGTTTAAGGCTAAGCAGTGGGCCCAGCAGAAGTCTTAGTTCAAGAGCAAGTTTTAGGAACATGTCAGATTCTTTCCTTGGAATAAAAAGTGACTGGAGCAAAGGATGTTAGGGTAGGAACCAAGAGGATTTGAGTAAGATCTCCAGTGTAAAAGGGAGTGTACTGATTCTTTGACAGTAGGCATACATTCTTTTAGCTTCCTGCTTTGGCTGTGTCAAACTTGCTCACTAAAATGAACTTTACATCTTCATTACTTAACAATGTCTTTTGTAAAGAAATAGAAATTAAAAGTGAGGGAAACAATTGAATGTATGTGTTAGATTTTGCCCTTAGTTTTGCTGATCAGGTGAGACTCTTTGCTCAGGTCTCTTAAAAGTCAAAGACTGGGTTTGTTTCTATTTGCTGGTGTTCCAGTGGCACTGTTGGACTCCAGTCATGAGCTTTGCCTTTGCTGTTGCAGGGGAGAGGCTCCTTGTTGTTGAGGTGCAGTGTGAAAGGTTACGGATGTTGTACCGGGACTGTGCTCGACCTCCCCCTCCTCCACTCCAGGCAGACAGAAGACAGGTGAGCCCACAACTGATGCTGAGTCTCTGCCCCTCACCAGTGAATCCACCCAGAGTGGTGTTGGATTCTCACTAAAACATTTCATTTCATATGAATTCTGTCATGTGGTGTGATTTGTGGCTGTGGTTATGGTGGTTGTCTGTGTCTGTTAAATGCACGTCTCAAAGAACATGGCCTTCAATTCCAGCCTGTAACTGGTAGAATAAAATGCTCTCTTCTCTTTGCAGCCCAAAGAAATCACTTGGAGTCCATCAAGAGTGTTTCCCCCAGTGCGAGCGTGCATGTTTTCCTCACACCTCACAGCTGTCACCTTCCTGGCTGATCCCAGTGCAGGTGGGGGGCTCCCTCGGGGCACATTTATCTACGCCACCTCCCCAGTCCCAGTACAGGTGAGAACTCTCAGCTGTCCAGCAGCTTGTGCCATTTCATGTTCAATAGTCCATGAAAAGAAAGACAATTTTCTAATTTGCCTATGTACTGTAAGTGTTTTTTAAAAGATTATTATTTTTCTTTCTAGGCACCATCGTTCTACTGGGAAATTGAAATAGTTTCCTATGGAGATACAGATGATGACACTGGACCAATAGTTTCATTTGGATTTGCTACTGAAGCAGAAAAAAGAGATGGTGCTTGGACAAACCCAGTGGGCACCTGTCTTTTTCACAAGTGAGTTGGAAAAGTATATCAGAAATCATGGTCTTGCTCAGTACATTTGTATGCTCCTAAGGAACCAGTATTGAGAGCACGTTGTAGTAGGAAACACAGACATTTTTAATTGAAATGTTTGAATCATTTGGGTTGGAAGAGACCTTCAAGAACATCAAGTCCAGCTATTCCCCCAGCACTGCCAGGGCACCACTGACCTATGTCCCTCAGCACCACAGCTCCACAGGGAGCTTGGAAAACACCTCCAGGGATCACAGGACCTGCCCTGAGCAGCCTGGGACAGCCCTGGAGGGGAAGAAATTGTTCCTCAGCTCCAACCTGAGCCTCCCCTGGGGCAACTTGAGGCCGTTCCCCTTGTCTTGTCCCTTATTCCTTGGGAGCAGAGCCTGATCCCACCTTGCTGAGAGCTAGAAAGTTTCTCCTGAGCCTTATCAAAATAAGGATGGTTGTGTTGCTTCAGTGTCCCAGCTACCCTGCCCTTCAGCTGGTATTGGGCTGTTATCCTTATTTCAGTGCTCTTTCTAACTTTCCCCTTGTCACCCTCAGCAACGGGCGAGCAGTGCATTACAACGGCTCCAGCCTGCTCCAGTGGAAGAGTGTGAGACTGGATGTGACTCTGTCCCCTGGTATGTAAGAGTACAGCTAACTAACCAGAAAAGCCTCTGAATGTAAAGAAAACAGTGGGTGAGAAAACAAATTCATGTTCTTCCTTTGATGATTTTTTCTCCAGGTGATGTAGCAGGAATTGGATGGGAAAGAACAGAGGGAACTCCACCCCCTCCAGGACAACCAGCTAAAGGCAGAGTTTATTTCACATACTGTGGGCAGCGACTTGGGCCGTATCTAGAAGATGTCTCTGGTGGAATGTGGCCAGTTGTCCACATTCAGAAAAAGGCAAGTTGGGTTGGTTTTTTTTTTTAGCAGAAACGTTGCTTGAGGTATAGTCTTTCAGGGATTGAAAAGATTATCTAGATAAAGTATTGAGTGTGATTACCTATCTATAAAAAAAAGGAGAGTGAAGGTTTTTAACCTTTCTGAGGTTGAGGTATCCCATTACTCTTCCCAAGGGCATACACTTTGTCATTATTTTGACATTTTTCTGCCCGTTAGGACACTAAGGTGCTGCTGGCTTGATGAGATGTGTTCATTTCTGTGCTGGTAGCACCTCCCAGCAGTGAAAACATACTGGCTAAATATGCTAGATCTTGAAGCTAGAATAAAAAAGGCAAAGTTTGCGTTTAGCAACTTAATACTTTCCCTGCTGCACCCAGTTTGTAGCTGGTGATGCTGGGAAGGCCGCACGGCAGGGAGCTGCGACCAGCTTGTCCCTTTCAGCCGAGCTGTCTGTCAGGAGAGAGCAAAGAGAAGGATCAAAGCAAAGTTCAGATCACCTCCATGCTTTGCTGTGCTGCTTCTTTCAGAACACCAAGGTCCGAGCTAACTTCGGCTCTCGGCAGTTTGCCTACGCGGAGGGCCAGGCTCACAGGAACGCCGCCGACCTCTGCATCGACCTCGCCGAAGAGATCAGTGCCAACTTTGAAGCTCTGCCTTTTGCCATGGCTTCTGACAGTGATAATGATGCTGGCACCAGCATAGCTTCTGATCCTGGCACCCATGGGCCTCCCTGTAGGATTGCTGCCGTCGCTACAGCCCAACAACGTAAAGTGATGGTGTTTGTTGTCAGTCTGCTTCAGGGGGAGTTCAGCTCGACTGAAGCTGATCCTGGCTGCAGTCCTTAGGTTCTCCTTGTTTAGGGGAAGCAGGGCAAGAGTTGTCAAATATGTGCTTATTTGATTTTAGATAAGGCAATTAAGAATCTCACTTTGTATGGATGCATAAGTTATTCTCAATTAATGCAACTCCAGTGAGAAATTATCTCATTAGGGCTTTGAATGCAGTAAGATGTTTTAGTTGAGTGAATCAGCCAATGAGTTAGGCTGTGTTAAAATGCTTGACTTTTCCATAGAGACCAAGGAATGCAATCTAGCTCCAAAGCCCCACAGGATATTTTACTTGCCTTCTAATGCATTCTGATCTCACTATTTCCATACGTGTTTTGCAGAATATGACAGTGACACATCTTGCCACTATAAAATGGAACTAAGCTATGAGAACTTCATCACCTCAGGCCCAGATCCTCATCCCCCTCCTATTGCAGATGATGAAAGTGATGATGATGATGATGACGACATTCCCCGGGTGAGGAGCAGGGGGAGCTCTGCCTGCTGTGGCTTGTATCTTGTCATTCAGATTCAGTTTTGTCACACAGAGTTTTTCCCTGCTTCCCTAAAGAAAATTCAGCTGTTGTTAACTTCTCCTTTCTTCTTGGTGTTCTAAATAACTTTTCTCTTTGTAGGAGGATCACTATGCCCTGTTGGTCAAAGCCTGGGAAACTAAAGTTTTCCCTACAATTAGAAGAAGATTCCGTAATGAGGCTGAGAGAAAGTCTGGGTTGGATCAGATTAAAGGAGCTTTGCAGTTAGGTATGGCTGTGATTATTCCCATGCATGCTGTTTTATATAATGTGCAGTAAATGTGAAGCTACCATCAGTCTTTCTTTCATGTTTTACTGCATTCAGGGCTGGGAAATAGAAATGAAAGAAAAAAATCACTTTTTCCATCAAGTGCTTAGAATGCAGTTTGGGGTCATGAATTTTCTTTAACACTTTTACTTAAATTGTGGTAGTTAAGGAAATTGGCTTTGGAAATAGCAGCATTGTTGTGATGGTGTGATGTGGATACAGAAATACTTGGGAATAATAGTTTGGGAGGAAATTATCTACATGCATTTTCTGTCTGTGACTAAATGCAAAACTTTTGAGGACCACTTTAATAAGGGGGGATTTTCAAATGAGTATGATTCTGGCAAGATGATGTTTATGGGGAAAACCACAGTAAAAGCAAAGAATTCTGAGCTCTGATAAGAAACCTGCAAGTGTTTCTCAGGAAAGCTTCTCCCTGTCTATCAAATGCTTGAGTAATTAGCTCATCTGCTTATGATATTAAGAACTATCACTCCTTCTGTCCACCAGGAATGGTCGACATAGCTCGGCAAACTGTAGAATTCCTCTATGAGGAAAACGGTGGCATCCCCAGAGACCTCTACCTCCCCACCATTGAGGATATCAAAGATGAAGCAAACAAATTCACAATTGATAAAGTCCGGAAAGGTAAGGTCACCACAAACACATCTAGAGGGGAAAAGAGAAGCTGTGGGGCTCTGGGGACTTGGGATCTGTTGTATAAATTGTCAATCTGAGTCTTACCTCCCATAAAAATGGTGTTGTCCCCAGGTCTCACGGTGGTGACTCGCTCTCCTGACAGTAACAACGTTACCAGCAGTGCTGTTGGAACAGCTTTGCCCAAGTTTGCCATTCGTGGGATGCTGAAAACATTTGGTCTTCACGGTGTTGTTCTGGATGTGGATTCTGTGAGTAAAGATACATTAAAAGCCTTCCTCAATGTATCAGCATCACACTTCTGAGAGCAAATGAACTGCCTAGAATGCAGATTTGGTGCTCTTTTTGAAGGAGAAAAGTATTCCCATTACTGCAGTGCTTGACAATGTTGGCTTTGGTGTTGCAGGTAAATGAACTGGTTCAAGTAGAGACCTATCTCCGAAGTGAGGGTGTTCTGGTGAGATACTGGTATCCTATTGACATGTTAGAAAGGCCACCTGCTGGTTACAGGAGGACTGCAACCAATGGCTTGGTTACCCTGGATAACACCAATATCCAAATTCACAGGTAAACAAGAAGTGTAGTTAGAAGGCTTTTGTATTATCTCATTTGATCCATAGAAATTCCTGTAGTACAGTTTTCTCCTGCAACCTTATTTGGAGCAGTAATAAACTTCTGAATCTTAGCATGGTTGTTGGGTTACAGCTGACAAAGTTTCATGGTCTTCATGTTTTATGAATGGATAGTGGGGTTTTGAAATTGTAATTTTTTTTTTCCTTGGGTAACAACAAAAATGGATTAGAATTTCCTTGCTGGAGGGATCTTCCTTAGTCCAGTGAAACTGGTTTTATACATGCTGGTTTAATGGGTACCTTCCTTGAAGCTCAGCTGTCTTGTACCATCAGTCAGTTGCTGTCTGAAAGCTCAGGAACTCGTGCCTGACTTCATGGCTTCTAATTGAGGTCCCAGCATTAGATGGGCCGAGTGCTAATTGAAATAAATACAAAAGTTTTGGGTCTCTTTGAACGTTTTCAATCACTAGATGTTTGGATTCAGCCACAGGCTGGAAGTGGCTTCTTTTAAGTGGGGTGAAGCAAGTTGAAGTTCTGATGTTTGTGTCTCCTAGGGAGCTGCTGCGAAGCGAGGCTGCTCTGGCCAAGCTCTACTGTCGCATGGCTCTCCTCAACATTTTTGCTCCCAAATCTCCCCACATGTTTACCCGGCTGTTCCACATTCCTGCCATCCGTGACATCACCCTGGAGCACCTGCAGTTGCTCTCCAACCAACTTCTTGCACCACCTCTTCCTGGTAAACACTAATTTTCTTAGCACAGCCCGTTTTTTTTTTGGTTTTTTTTTTTTTTTTGGTGCAGTGGGGACAAAAAGATGAATTTGGCACTTGTTAATTAGCTGTTAATGATGGGGTTTGAAAAATGTCTCCATGAGCTCCAGACCTTAACGACCGTGTACTGAAGAGAGATCTTGCTCATGATCATGATCTAGTTCAGAGTCCATCCTAAGACTCCATCCAGTTTGCTCCTGTCCACTTGTCACCTGTGGTCTTCAGCTTCATGTGGGGTGGGGGGAATATCCCCATGGGATACTTGTGAGGAATAGTTTGAATCCAGGGTAGTAAAACTAAATGCCAGTTGGATCTCTATTTTCAAAATTCAATTCTTCTTCATTTCACAAAGTGGTTTGTCCTTTTCCTACTGGAATCACAGATCTGGTTAGAGAATGTATGTGCTGAATCATGGAAAAGAATCTTTGGCTAATCCAAGTGAGTGTTAACAAAGACAATTATTGTGACAAAGCTATTTTGCATGCAAAGAGGTGTGTGTAACATGGCTGGAGCATAAGGAGGAAGTAGGAAGTGCTAAATATAGGCTATTAATAATTGGAAGTCATTTTTTACCATTGGGAAGAGTCCTGTTCCCTCCTCTTCTTCCTGTGAAACTTGGCTACCTCTAACAGAAGCTGCATTGTAGAAGACCCTCTTGAAGGGTATAGCACTACTTTGCATGGCTTTGAGAATAAGCTTACAAGCTTTAATTTAGTTTTTCCTTTCTAAAATATGTCTCATTTAACCTGTTCTAATACATAGAGTTTCCAAACTGGCATTTTGGTGAATTTCCCACTCCTTTCTGTGCTGCACTTGGCTTTTCTTTGATGTCTTCCCTTAGCTCTGGAATTCCAGCTGTGAGGTGTTGGGGCCTGTGGCCCACTCAGGGCCACCCAAAAGCTGTCCTGTTCATAACTGGGGAAAGCTTGAGGGCAGAACAAGCTGCTTTCACCTCATCTAGAAAGAGGGGTAGAGGATGCTTCTGGTCCTTGTTGTGCAGTCAGTGGAAATACTCCTTCAGAAGTGGGACAGTTGGAGGAGCTGTGAGCCCAGGTGTGTGCCAAGCAGACCTCCCAAAGGGCTGGCTGAGGGCAGGTGAAGAACACAGCTGGCATTTGGAGGCCACCCCATCTGCAACCAACCTTGTGTCTTGGGTGGATCCTGTCTACTACTGACCTTTGGAGGAGTTTTGCACTTGCTCAGGAGTGAAAAAGAGAGGCTTGTAATCTTCTGAGTGTTTTAAACTTCTCTCTCCACTGTCTCACAGGCTACACAAACATGTTGAAGCCATCTCCAAACTTGTCACGTCTTCCTTGTTATTACAGATGGGACAATCAGTTCAAGTTCTATCCTTTTGGCCCAGTCCCTGCAGCACTGCATCCATTCCCAGAACTGTGCTGCCACAGACCTCTTCTACCAGGGCAACTCCCAGGCCATCAGGGAGTGGCTTACTGTTGCCATCACTCGGACGCTGCATCAGGGAGAGGAGAGTCTGTTAGACCTCACTAAACAGATCTGCTCTTTTCTGCAGGTAAAATGATGTTTTATAAGCATTGGTGGTTTTCTTTCTAAGGAGCCTTTGCTTTATGTGTGAACCTAACTTCCATCATACTGTCCCTCACCCTCAATTGCTCCCCTGGATGAGTTGTTCTCCAGTGCTGATCATAGTGGGCCTGCCAAAAACACAACCAGTAGTAGTACCCTGGATCATAGTAACATAAAGTGGCCTCACACTATGTTTTTAGTTACTATGATATATTTTACTGGGGAAAAAAAAGAAGAGGGAGGTGTTTTACTGCTACTCCCTGGGGCTTTCATGCTGAAATGTTCTGTTACAGACGGCACCAGAACAGTTTCCCGCCGAAGAATTTCCGATTTCAGAATCCAAAGTCAATATGGATGTGAATTTTCCTGGGGCTGCATTTGTGATTGTGTCCTGCAAGGAAAGTCAGTCTGGATTCCGCAAAGAGTGAGTAATTGAAGGAGCAGGAGTGGCAGAGGTGACAGATGTGCTGCTGAGCCTCTGTGAACCCTGTGTGGGTGGTTTGTTTTAATTTAATTCTCTTTTTAAGCTTTTTCTCTTCTCATTTTTCTGCCTGGTGGGATAAATACCACAGAGTGTTTCATTTGCTGTGACTGGGTTGGGATTCTAACAGCCAGTTCCAGTCTAACCAGCCTGCTGTTGCTCTTTTCCTAGTTCATCCCTGTATAAAGCTCCCTGGGCTCGAGTGCTGGTCTATGGGCTCGGGCACAAGGTGAAGCGGAACGGGCAGTTGAACCTCATCGAAGCTGTCTGCTACCCCCGGGATGCCTCCCCCACCAACACTGGCCTCACACCCCCCCCAACAACCAACCAGTACCCCTCAGTCATCACCCCCACAGACAAGGTCCACATCAAATTAGGTAAATAAAACCAAACCCCTTTGTGGCTGTCTTCTCAGAAGTGAGAAAAGCATCTGTAGGACCTTTTATGTTGTCACCCATTTTGGTTCTGACATAACTGTCATGCAAAGTGTTAAGAACTGTTTTGGGGGTTTTTTTATCGTGCCCTTTTTTCCCCTAATCTTTGTGTTCCAGTTCACAAAGGTTTTGACTGTTTCCATTGGTGCTGCTGCTGTTTGAGGTGCTCTATTGCAGATGGAGATGAACTTTTTTTTTTTATCATGTAGGCAGCTGTAGGGCCCTTTAATACACATAAATATGCAGCATAGCAGCACTTGGGTCATCCCAGCTTCTCCAGCAAGAGTGATCATTAATATTCTTTTTACTCTCCCAGCCTAAGGGAAAGACAGAGTGATGTATTGAGCTGAGAAGGTGACTGAGTGCAGTAAGCTCTTAAAAATTCCCAGTGGAGGTCATCAGGTTCTTTTGGTGAACTTCAGCATCTCTGTTTTTCTCCATAATGATCATCCTACTGATTACTGGTCTGGTGAAAGTCCTGGATGTATTTAGTTATATACAGACTGATAAAACCAGTTCTGTGTTTCAGGGCATGTAAACAGAATGTTATCTGTATAATTATAGGTTGAATCAACCGATTTTAGATAAATATTCCTATTTGTTTATCACAAGGTACTTAATAGAAAAAAACCTTTCAATTAGCAGAAATTTAGCATCAAAAAAGAAACAAACCCTAAAAGACACCTCTACTTGTACTGTAGAAATGCCTAGAGTCATGGTAAGATCTTCTCTTTGATCTTTTTGCTTAGGAGTTTCTCCTCCTCCTGGCGCTGTCTTGGTCTTGCATTCGCTTCCCCTGGAATTCCCCCTGGCAATGGCATTCACAGAGCAGCTCTTAACTTGGAAACTGGAAGATGGGGATGGAAAATCAGAAGATGAACTGGATACAATTCCTGCTTCAGTTCTCTTGCAAGTGGTGGAATTTTTAGGTGAGGGTGCAGCATTTCTTAGTAACGAGCACCGATAATGTGTTGGCTCAGATGGAGAGTGTAGGAAGAAAGGAAAATCTACAGTCACAAAGTATTTCTGAGGTCTTCCATTATATTTTTATACACTGTTAGATGTAAAATCCAGAATTTTTCTGTTGATAATGCAGTTGTTGGAGTATCCTTTCTGTGTTTCTTATTGCTGACATGCAGCCATTGAAACGACCTTTTCTGGTTGTTTTTTTAATGTCACTGTTGCAGCTCCCATTACAAAGCTCCTAGCAGTGAAATGCTGCTGACTCCTGTGTCTTGCCTTCCACCCACAGGGAACTTTCTCTGGACAACTGACATGGCAGCCTGTGTGAAGGAGTTAATATTTCACCTCCTGGCTGAGCTGCTTCGCAAAATACACAACCTGGAGCAGAAAAAGAACCCAGCAGGACTGTCATCTTCTATTGCCCTGCAGCTCAATCCCTGTCTAGCTATGCTCATGGCCCTGCAGTCAGAGCTCCACAAGCTGTATGATGAAGAAACACAGAACTGGGTGTCTGGAAGCACGTGTGGTGGTTCTGGTGTTGGAGCGGCCGACCAGGGGAGATTCTCAACGTACTTCCACGCTCTGATGGAAGTCTGCCTTGCTGTAGCAGAAGTAACCTTGCCTATCAACATGAGTGTAACAGCTAACGTGATGTCTTCAACAAGTGCTCCAAATCTTAGTGACTCTTCATCCTCATCTTCATCTTCTCCGGGACAGACACCCCAGAGTCCGAGCTTGCTGTCGAAGAGGAAAAAAGTCAAAATGAAGCGGGAGAAAACATCCTCTTCAGGCAAAAGGTCTTCATCCAGAGCAGCAGAAACAGACGCTGCCATCCTCAGCATAGGAGGAAGCAAGCCTGAGGACATGCTGTGGTTCCACAGAGCACTGACCCTGCTTATCATTCTCCGACACCTAACCAGAAAGGACCCCCAGGGGCTGGGGGTGACAAACGATGCCGTAGCGGACGCCTGTCAGGCGCTGGTGGGTCCCACCGCCCACAGCCGCCTGCTGGTCATCTCTGGCATCCCAACCCACCTGGAGGAGGGCACCGTCCGTAGCGCCATCAGAAAGGCCTGCAACGCTCACGGTGGAGTCTTCAAAGAGGAGATCTACATCCCTCTGCAGGAGGAGGATCCCAAGAAAGCCAAGGACAAGGCGGAAGGAGGAGAATGCAGAACCGAGGCGGAGAAACCCACCGTTTCCAGCAGCGCCGACAGCCTGGACGTCAGCAGCTCCTCCAGCGTCACCCCCGCCATGAGCGTCAGCGCCTCGGCCTCCACCAGCCAGGCCTCTCTCTGCAGCTCCCAGGGCATCTCTCGCACCGTCAGCGACATCTCGGTCGACCAGTTTCAAGCCGGGCTGGAACTGGCCATCCCACCTGGATTGCTAGAACCTCACGTCGTTTCCAGCCAGGAGAGTTTGGACCTTTCCCACTGCAGCACCGGGAGCCTCGGCAGCCTCGGCAGCCTGGGGGAACCGCTGGACAACGTGGAAACGGCGTCGGTGTCGGACGTGGGCTCCATGTACACGGTGACGTCTCTGGACAACCAGCCGCTGCTGGCACGGCCCATCAAAGGGTTTGCTGTCGTGGAGGTAACAGCCTTCAGCTGGGAGATGGGTGCCTCTGGGGTCAGGTGTTTTCTGAAGGAAGGAAGGAGATCTGATTGCTCAGCCTGGAGAAGAGAAGGCTCCGTCCAGGGAGACCTTAGAGCACCTTCCAGTGCCTGAAGGGAGCTGATCCAAAGCCTGGAGAGGGGCTGTTTCCAAAGGCCTGGAGTGAAAGGCCAAGGGGCGATGGTTTGAAATGAGAAAGGAGTGGATTGAGATGAGAAATAAGTTCTTTACCACAAGAGTGGTGGACACTAGAACAGGTTGCCCAGGGAGGTTGTTGAGGCCCCATCCCTGGAGACATTGAGGAGGCTCTGAGCACCCTGCTCTAGTTGCAGATGTCCCTGCTCTCAGCAGGAGGGTTGGACTGGATGAGTTCTGGAGGTCCCTTTCACCCAGACATCTCTATGATTCTAGTAACTTTTCTTTAAACTTCTGGCTTTGAAAAAAATGGTAATTTCTGTGGTTTCTTTTCCTCTGTAAAGATTCTTCTGCTTGACTGAGACCACAGTTTAAATAATGGCGATTGGAAAGTGCCATTAGCATCTTGGGCACAGAATCCATGGGTGTCAGTGTGCAGGGAGCTGAAGGGAACTAGATCTCAGCTTGGACAGGGTGGCTGAGGATCACAGAACAGTTGCTCTCCATTGACTTTCTCTGTACCATTCACAGTCTTAGAGCCATTCACTGCCTCTCAAAGGACAGAGGGGACCTAGCAGTGGAGTTATCAAGTAGTGATTTTCACACAGAAGGAAGTACTCTTGCATGTTCCAAGTTGTAGAGCTCATTGCCACAAGGTATTGTGGAAGCCAAAAGCAGCAATGAATTCCTAAGGAATCCTTCGTGGAGGGACGTGCAAATTGGCAGCTATTAAGCACAGCAGTCAGTGCAGCTTTCAGCTTAGAAAATCTTTAAACTGCTGAGTTCTAGAGGCTGAGAGAATATGTAACAGAAAAGATCTCTTCATTTCCTCTTTCATGTGACTTTCTTCAGAGACTTGCTGCTGGCCCCTGCTGGAGATGGATTCGGAGAGAGGTGGTGATTTGGTTTGACCCTCCAGGCAGTTCTGTTTAATGATTATGTTTTCACCTAGTTTAAGCCATCTGCAGATTCCTCCACAAAGTTACTTCAGAAGAGATGATAAATCTGGTTGATGTCTGGTTCCAAAGTAATTTTCTAAAGCAGGGCTGATGGTCCCTGATGCCAGATCACCCCAGGCTTTCAGCTCTGCACAAGAACCCTTCCTTTCTCTGTTCCATGCAGCTCAGCCCTTTCTGAGAGCTTGTGAATGCAGAGACATTTCTGCATAGCCTGGGATTGTATCACTCCCCCTTGTAGAGGAAAATCAGCCTATTCAGATGGAAAAAAATCTTCCGTTGCTATTCTGAAGCTCTTAATTGACATGAAGACACCAGAGATGAAATAAACCATCAAGTGTGTGCAGAGCTGTCAGCACTCTCGCCTTGAAACCTACTCCAGGCCTGTAGCTGCTGTGATAATGATGCAGGGTGGTTATTCTCAGAATCAAAGGAAGTTATTGTTCCTGTTCCCAATCTCTGGAGATGAGACATCAAGGCCTGTGCTAATTTAGATCTGTTTTTCTAAACGGAGAATTGAAGCAATGATGGCAGAGCTGCCAATAATGACAGGTTACCTGTTGGAAAATTTCCCCTTCTTATCTGGTATTTCTAAGGGCTGCCACCAGCTGAAGGAATGGAATAGCTGGTTCAGAGCTGTGCCTCATTAACTCGCAGCAGGGTGGCTTCAGTGCCCTGATGTTCTTAGAAAGGATGTTTTCTAGGCTGAACCTGAATTCTGGTTTCAGTTTATTGATGTAAAAGGACGTTAGAAGGGATGCAATAGTCATTATCTGCATGGGGAGGGGAGAAAGCTTCAGACCCAAATTCATACTCATGATTCTGAACTTGTTTTGTCAGAATTCCTGTTAACTGATGTCATTATTTGCACAGATAAGGTCAAGAGCTAAAATAGAGAAAATCCGAGCCAGCCTGTTTAACAGCAGTGATCTCATTGGCTTGTCAAGTCTGGATGGTGAAGATGAGCTGATGGAAATGTCAACTGAAGAGATTTTAACTGTTTCTACTGTAAATCAGAGTTTATTTGACACACAGGGGAGCCCAGCACTGGAAGATTATTTCAATGATAAGTCAATAAAAGGTACGTGGGTTTCATACTGGCAACTTCTGTCTTGTATTTGCCATCTTTCTGGGGACATACAGAGGTCAGATTCCCCTTGCTGGTGTAAATTCAGTGACTCCCTGACTGATGGGTGACAGTGAGGGGGAGCCAGGAAGTCATTTCAAAGTGAGTTTCCTCCTCCTCATCAGTTGGCAGGCAGCTCTTTGCAATCTCAGCACCGCTCAACTGTCCTCACAGATAATCAGTCAAAAATAACCCCACCACCTCCAACAAACACCACAAAAAACTCCTCACCAACATAAAATCTACAGAGTTAAGTGACTTCTTGGAGAAAATAGCCACTGTAATAATTTACCACCATTAGATGCAGCCTGATTTTAGCATAGAAAATATAAATTACTAGATGTTTTACTTGTGTAGTTCTAAGAGTGTCAGAGCTACACAGCTCTTAATACACTTGAAATAGGTCAGAGTCCTGACTCAGGGGCAGAGGAGGAATATTATTTGCAGGAAGTTCCACTGACTGCTGATTCAACTCGATAGGTATTGGTGTCATTTATATATCATTTTTATGCTGGCATCATAAATAATCTGCTTTTTTTTCATTGCCACTGCAGCCACTCAAATAATGCCACCACTATGTGGCCAAAACAGAAGAAAAGCAGAAGACATTAATCACAAATGGGGTATTGGAGTGCAGTCTGCTAGTAGAATGTTCCCAAGTGATACAATATTTTAGCTGAATGCAGTTGTCCAAACAGTTGTTGTGGTATTTTGTAGCATAATGCAATTTTTTTGTTGATTTGGTTTTTTTTTTTCATTAGGTGAGAAATTGGTCCCAGGTGCTCGGGAAGTCCTCACAGAAATATTTAAAAGCTGTGTCCACTCTGAACAAATGCTGAGCCTGACTCCAGCAAAACCCATTAAGGTGGCTGAGATCTATCTTAGTAAAGAGCAGATCAATTCTCAGACTCCTGGGAACCTCCTTCACGTGTTCTTCACCAACGTCCGCCCTCCCAAGAAGGTGCTGGAGGACCAGCTCACCCAGGTAGTGCTTTCAGAACTGTTCTCAGCATTTATATTTTTTTTGGGGTATCATTGGGTGATCATTTGCTTTCTGTGTTGGAAGATTTTAAGGAAATATGGTGTCCCCAAGCCCAAGTTTGACAAGAGCAAGTACAACAAGGCGGGCAAAGAGCAGCACCCAGTGAAAGTTGTGAGCACCAAGCGCCCGGTTACTAAACCACCTGCAAAGGAGAAGTCCATGCTCAATAGTGTCAGGTTGGTGTCTTCAGCCTTTGCATACTTGGAATGATGTGATTTCTCTTTAGGAATCCATAAAAGACCTAGAAGGAATGTTTTGGTTTCTTGAACAAATGAAAGAAAACTTTCATCCTTTCCCTTTGTCCTTTAGCCGAACAGCCTTAAGTGAGAAGAAACCTACTGTCAAGCCAAAATCTCCTGAGAAGAGCAAACCTGAAGAGAAGGACCCTGAAAAGTCCCCCACAAAGAAACAGGAAGGTAGGGATTGCATAGATCTCTTTCTTTTTCCTAGACTATCACATGATGCTGTGCTAGATTTGAGTGGTATTTGTTTTTAATGAGGCTAACTGGACTTTTTAAAACAGCAATTTAAAATGCTGCTTTTGTTTGATGAGTCCAGATTTAAAGACATAGAATGTGAGAGCAAACCATGCTCAGCCTGTGCACACCTGTAAATAGGTTGGGTACTGAGATCTGACTTCCTAAAGAAGGTTTAGTTTTAAGGCTTTATTTGTTTGTTTAAAAACATGTTTCTCAACTTATATAGGAAAATTAAGTTGCAAGAGGAGATTTGGAAGAAAGAGAAGCTTCAGATGCCTCATATCTAGTCTGTCCCTGGAGGAGACAGCACAGCCATGCCATGACAGGGGTTAGTTCCAGGGTCTTGCTTGATTATTTCTTTCTCCAGTCAGATGGAAGAGTGAACAGAGATGAGCTTTGCCACTTACTGCAGCCAGAATGGCCCTCAGTAGCACCTTGTTTAGAACCACTCAAAACAAGGTGTGGTGGGATAGGTAGAACTAGGAGTGACCTGACAGGTGGCCTCCTCACACACCAACCCTCTTCCTATGTGCTGTGTAGACTTTAGGCAGCCACTAACTGTGTGATGGTTGTGTCTGTGTGTCAGTTCCTGAGGAGAAGTATTTGACCCTGGATGGTTTCCAGAGATTTGTGGTGGACAGATCTAAGCAGGATATCCGCAGCGTGTGGAGAGCTATCCTGTCCTGTGGCTATGACCTGCATTTTGAAAGGTAAATTTGGCAAAACTTTCTGTTTCATTGTGCTCACTTAAAAAAAGAAACAACACCTTGATCCCAAATGTTCTTACTCCAGTAGTTTTAGTAGCAAACTTCTCTCTGTGGCTGCAAGGGCTGTAGAGAGGACTGATTGGTTATTAACTTAAAAATGCAGCAATTAAGCTTAAGAGCAGTTCCTTTTTCTTATCAAATAACAACACTGAGGCAAGGTAGGTGATAAATCAGTTCTTAGTCTCAAACTGTAACTTCTGTAATGAAGGAGCTCTGCTTAAGAAGGGAGGAGAGAAGAACAAGCAGCTACCTGGTGTTGTGCTCAATGTGCTCTTACGAAGCAGTTAGTAAACCACATGCTCTTAGTAAGCTGGGTTGCAGTTAGTAAACCACATGCTCTCAGTAAGCTGGGTTGCAGTTAACCCCTCAGTGGGTCTTGTGCCTCTTGCATTCCAGATGTGCCTGCATTGATGCCAGACATGCTCAGAAAGCATCCAGGAAATGGACCCTGGAGATGGATGTAGCCCTTGTCCAGTATATTAACAGGCTGTGTCGCCACCTTGCCATCACTCCAGCCCGGCTCCACCCCCATGAAGTTTATTTAGATCCAGCTGATGCAGCAGATCCCAGGATTTCCTGTCTGTTGAGTATGTAAAGATTGTTTGCATTGATGGCAGGGCTGGGTGCTGCTCCTGGGTGAGCTGGTATCCAGTGACAGGACAAGAGGCAATGGGAGTCAGTTGGAGTATAAGAGGTTTAGAGGAAACACAAGGAAAAACTTTTTCACAGTGAGGGTGTCAGAGCCTGGAATGGGCTTTCCAGGGAGGTTGTGGAGTCTCCTGCTCTGGAGACATTCTCTAGACACCTGGATCTGTTCCTGGGTGACTTAGTCTAGGTGCCCCTGCTCTGGCAGGGGGGTTGGACTGGATGATCTTTTAGGTCCCTTCCAACCCCTAACATTCAATGATCTCCAGGCTGCAGCAGGAAGGTACCTGGTGAGTTAAGCTTGCAGGGGGAATGAAGTCTGGATCTGGGCTGACCCCAGTCACCTAAATCCTGCCCTAAGCACTAAGTTCCTTCAGGAGGGTCTCTAGAGAATGTCAATTCAGTGATGATGAAAAATTCTGGACTCAGACACACAGAGACTCGAGATCCAAGAAGGAACATCCCAGCTCACAGCCCTTCTCCCATCTTCAGCCCCGCTGCTGATGCGCAGGGCTTTAGAGGGCAGCTCGTGCGGCTCCCGGCCGGAACCTGCCGGGAAGATGGGCTTTGCAGGGGGTGGGGAATCTCTTCATCTCTCTTGGCCGGGTGTCTCCCACCCCAGGCGTCCCCGTGGAAAGCCTCCGGCTGCGGTTCGCGCTGCTGCAGTCGCTCAACACGACGCTGGAGACCTTCTTCCTGCCGCTGGTGGAGCTGCGCCAGACAGAGATGTTCGGCAACAGCATCGCCGCCCTGCTGCGGGAGGCGCGAGGTCAGCTGCCCGGGGACCTCTGCTGGGGTGGAAAGGAAACCCCTTCTTGACCGTGTGGGGAGTTGGCCCATCTTTTCTACCTTTCCGTGTGCCTTTGTCTTCTTGGGGTTATCCATAAAGTAAAATTCTTCCTTAGTCCACAAGCAGCAGATGAGGTGAAAGCCTCAAGACCTCATCGTTGAAGCAGAATTAGGGAGATCAAGAAAATGCTTATCACACAGCAGCATTTAAAGTAGCTTTTACAAGCCTTCATTAGGCAAGAAACAAACCCAAGAAGATTTAGGTCATTACATTTCCCCGGCGTGCTTCATATAGAAGCTGTCAGTGTGGGTAAGTAGGGTTTGATATTGGCCCAGCCAGAAAAAAAACCTTGTAAACCCAGCGTGGCAAAGTGAGGAATGTTTAGGGAGTTGTTTTTATAGAGCTCATATTTATGGTGCAGTGAAAGAGCCCTATATTTTTTTTACCAGGTTTTCTTGCCTCTAGCATTGCTGTCAAAACGTCTTGGATTTCTGAAAGCCATTTGGCAAAGTGTTTCTGATTCCCTGAGATCCTGGTGGAGTCACTGGGGTTTATTTATAGAATGTGGGTGTTGTTCATCAGAGTTCTAACCCAAGGCACTTCTTCATTAAATGTTAGCAAAAAATACTTATAATGACTGAAATTATTCTCTACTGTTGTGCAGTTCAGAGGATAAGGTGGTAGCAGGACAGAGGAACTGTACTGAGATGCCTGTCTTTGTTCAGGTTTAATCTTCTATGACACAAAAGTGACTGTGATGAACAGGGTGCTGAACGCCACTGTCCAAAGAACCGCCGACCACGCTGCGCCAGAAATCACCCTGGATCCCCTGGAGATCGTTGGAGGTGGGGGAAACATTTCTCCTTCCCCAGATCCATGGCCACAGCTCTGCTCTGAACCAAGATGCTTATTAATGCAGAACACTCCCAGCGTGGGGATTTCACCTTTGGTGGTGGTTGGTTGGTTGATTCTCCCCTTTGTTTTGAACCAGGGGAGATCCGTTCCTCGGAGAACTCCTACTTCTGCCAGGCAGCCAGGCAGCTGGGCTGTGTGCCCTCCTCCCAGCTCTGTGTGAAACTGGCCAGTGGGGGGGACCCCACCTACGCCTTCAACATCCGCTTCACCGGCGAGGAGGTTCATGGCACAAGTGAGTTGGGGTGGCAGTTGCTGGTGTGGGTGACAGCAGGTACAGCTCGGAGAACTTACTCCAGGTGGAGTCCAAGTTTTCACCAGGACGTGGCTCACCTTTGCTTGAAGGAGCAGAGTTTGGGGAGCTTGCAGCCTTGCAGGTGAAGCTTCTGAGAATGGCAAGGGTCTTGTTGACTTAAAATATGACCTTAATTTTTGCAGTAAATGGTATTAAAACTGTACCTTCTCATTTGTGTGAGGTGCACAGTGTTTCTGGTAATCACTGTAGTAACTGTCACATGACCTGTTGGAAGAATGAACTTCCTAAAGGAATAATTGCTGGGGGTATCAAAGCAAACATCAGCTGTGTCAGGGGAAAATCAATCACTGCTGTCTAAATTGCTGCAATGCTGGTTGAAATGGGTCTGGTTTGGAGGTGCACGGTGGAGTGGGAGAAGCAAAGCCCCAGTGGCACTTCTGTTACCAACCAGTTCCCTCTCTCACATGGAGTAAAGGCAAACTCTGGTCAGTGTGCACCTAGGAGCTGAACAAAGGGCTCCTTGATGCTTTCTCCCAAAGGGAATCATTCTCTTTTGAGGTCTGTGGTGGCTGTTGGCAGCATCTCTGGATAGATGGAGGTTACTTCTGCAGCTCAGCACCTGCTGTCAGTTCTGATGCACTGCCCCACTGCTTTCAGCTGCTGTCACAAAGACAGCACCGTTCATCTTCTAATCAGGGAATGAATGCCATTTGCTGGCCACCTGGTGTCACCAGTGCCTGTGCCAGCTTTACACAGTGCTGGGAGACACAGCAGTGCTTAGGGCAGCAGCAGGAAGCTAAACAATATTTTTTTTTTTTTACATGTCATGAAGTCACTTGCAGGTGACTAGTGGGTTGGCAGGGCTGGCACCTGCCCCCCTGGTTTTGAGCACTGTCTGTGCAGTCAGAGGGGTTGAGGGTGTAGTTTAAGGCTCAGAAGGTAATTTGAAGGAGAACAGTGGATTCAAAGGCAGTGGGAACAGTGGTCATTCCTTTGTCCCTCTCTTTTTCAGGTGGATCTTTCCGTCACTTCCTCTGGCAAGTGTGTAAAGAGCTGCAGAGCTCCTCACTCTCCCTTCTCCTGCTGTGCCCGAGCTCGGCGGTCAATAAGAACAAGGTGTGAGATCTGTGGGAGAACTGGGGCTGCTTTTCTCCTCCTGGATGCCTGTGTGTGACCAAGAGTAGAATGTGTTCACTGAGCAGTGCAGAGAGAAGCTCTGGATCAGCAACCCCTGTTGGCACTTCCCCCCAGCAGGTCTCAGTGCTCGGTGGCACCGAAAGCAGTTGTGGGTGAACCCCCTGTGGCACTGCACGGGGCACTGCAGGGACCTGGGGAAGTAGCCAAGGAGTCAAAGCTGCACAATGAGCAGAACTCCTGGTCAGAGTTCACTTGGAGTGAATCTGGTGCAGTTGTCTGATTTAGACAGTGAATGTTTTTGACTAGTGAAGTCACCTGCAGCTGCTGTTACTCCAGGACTGTCACCAGCAGGGTCAATTGCATTGCCCAGAGACTGAGATGTTCCATCCGTGCTGTTTAATGCATCTTCAGTGTTTGCAGCACATGCACCATAGAAACAAGGGAAAGCTTATGGCCTGAAGAATGTAGTTGAGGTTCAGCTCCTTACTAGGAGCATTCACCAGGTAGGAAGACAGCTCACAAGAGCAGCTACTCTAGACCCAGCTTTGCACAGCCAGAGTGTCTTTCAGAAACATCCCCCAGCTGAAAGGCTGAGACATTGGGCTGCCAGTGTGGGTACAGTCCTGTGAGTGCTGCTGGGCAGAGCTGTGCAAGGAAGGAAACCAGCTTTATTGAGTGATAAAATAATGGGATGTATCCCTGTCCAGTAGATCCAGAGTCCACACCATGCTTGAGCAAACCCTTCTGTAGCTGATTGAACACTTTTCAGCAGGGTCAGATCTGTGAACACGTGGACCTGCAGGGCTCACTCTGGTGGTCAAGGACCAATTTGTGCTCTCTCTGGTTGTTTTCTCCTCCAGGGGAAGTACATTCTGACTCCCAGCCCCATCACCTACGCCGAGGAGCAGTTATTCCATTTCTTTGGCCAGCTCTTGGGTATTGCAATTCGAGCAGATGTTCCTCTGCCACTTGACCTCTTGCCTTCCTTCTGGAAGACCCTGGTGGGAGAGCCACTGGATCCTGATGTGGATCTCCAGGAAGCTGACATCCTCACCTACAACTATGTCAAAAAATTTGAGAATGTAAGTGAAAAAAAAGGCAATTAGCAGCTCCTGCTGTGACTTCCCCAGATGATAGGATGAGTGTGCTCTGTGCACTCCGTGGCACTGTCAGTGAGTCAGCAGAGGAGCACGGGGAGACATGCTGGCTGTTGATAACAGTCTGGTGTTTCCTGGCAGATCAATGATGAGACAGAACTGGAAGCTCTGTGTGCAGAGATTGCTTCCCAGCACCTGGCAACGGAGAGCCCCGACTGTCCCAACAAGCCGTGCTGCAAGTTCACCTACCTGACCATGACAGGGGAAGAAGTGGAGCTGTGTCCCAGAGGCAGGCACATCCCTGTGGGGTGAGTGACATCTGCCTTGACTGGATGTTGTGCTGGGTTACCCAGGAAAGAAGCATCTCTGGGGGAATTTTCCAAGCACCAGGCTCTCCAGAGATGCTTTTGTAACAAGCCAAAGGCTGGAATGATCTGGGAAAGCTTGACATGTGCTGGTGGGGAACTCTGGCATGGGGTTTGCTGCATTCATTAACACCCACAGTTAGGAGGCTTGTGAGAAACGGGCAAGTGTGAGAGGAGGAGGAAAATGGCGTTAAACTGGGAAGCATCAGAATGGGAATAATGGCGAGCGAGTGTTGTGCTAACACGGAATCTTCTGTGGAAACCCTCCTGCTGGAGCACTCTGGGGTAGGGTGAGAGGGCTCCTGCAGCCTCCCTGGCTTTGTCCTGATTCTCTGCCCTTTCAGCTGGGAGAACAAGGACGTGTATGCAGCAGCCATCCGCAGCCTGAGGATGCGCGAGCTGCAGACGCCGGAGTGCATGACCGCGGTGCGCGCGGGGCTGGGCTCTATCATCCCCCTGCAGCTCCTCACCACCCTGACACCCCTGGAGATGGAGCTGAGGACCTGTGGCCTTCCCTACATCAACCTGGAGTTCCTCAAGGTGTGAACTGCTGCTGCTGCTTTGGGAAAAATTCCCTGTGTGACACGTAGAGAGGGGCCCTCCTGCGTGGAAGGCACGGGGGGAAGTGTTGTGTCTGTGGTACTGCCAGGATGGCCCTTGTGGGGCACTGGTCTGTACTTGGACATCCCCCCCTTTGCCCCCAGGGGGGTTTTGTTAAGATTTCACTGGATTTAGGAATCAAAAGGAATGGGGCTTGTTCCAGAGAGGAATAATGAATTTACTTTTTAACATCACAATTTAAATCTAACTCCACTTGATAGATTTAAATAATCCACTTAAAATGGATATAAAATTTAACTCCACAGGAGTTACTCAGTGTTGTGCTGAAGGCTGGGAGAGCTGTTGCCCTCAGTTTGAATTGCTTCTGAAAATCTCAACTAGACTGTTGTCTGACAGACAATTTCTGGTCTTAAATACTGTTCATTTTGTTACCATAAGAACTAAGCCATAAAAAATCCCTGTTCTCGTGTCAGGAGCTGTAGAACATTCTCAGCCAGGGGTGCTGCTAGGATTTGGTGTCTGCCTGAACCAGCAGCGATGCTGAACTGCCCCAGCCCTGCACAGTGAACCATAGGGCAGCAGGCAGGGGGGAGACTCACCCAGACAAGCCAAGTACAGAAGCTGATGGGCTGCAAAGATCCAAACCCACATCTGTTAACACTCCACCAGGGCAGGGTGGGAGAACTGGGAGAGTGGTGGAGTTACCATCCCCTCCTGAGGTGGCTGAGGGGGGCAGGAGCAGCAGTGGATGTTTTGCTGTCTCTCCTCGCAGGCACACACCATGTACCAGGTGGGCTTGATGGAGACCGACCAGCACATCGAGTTTTTCTGGAGTGCTCTGGAGATGTTCACCCAGGAGGAGCTCTGCAAGTTCATCAAGTTTGCCTGCAACCAGGAGAGGATCCCCTTCACCTGTCCCTGCAAAGATGGAGGCCCCGACACTGCCCACGTCCCGCCCTACCCCATGAAAATCGCCCCCCCGGACGGAGCTGCAGGTCTGTTCTGCTCCCCTTCTTAATGTAAATGTACATTTAATGCACAGAAAGTGGCAAAATAAAGGCAGGGTGGGGTGGCTCTAAAGGAGAATTGCAGAACTCCAGCATGGTGGGGGCTGGAAGGGGCCTCTGGAGGTGCTCTGGTGCCACCCCCCTGCTCCATCCAGCAGGGTCACCCAGAGCAGGGGGCCCAGCAGCGTAGTGTCATGGTGGGTTTGGAATCTCACCAGAGAAGGAGACTCCACAACCTCTCTGGGCAGCCTGGGACAGGGATTTAAGAGCCATGGAGCTGTGGTGCTGAGGGCCATGGCTCAGTGGTGCCCTGGCAGTGCTGGGGGAGGGTCGGACTCCATGATCTGAAACGTCTCCTCCAACCCAAATGATTTTTAGCCCAGTGCACAGGGGTGAGATGCTTTGGAGATCGAGATGAAGACCCCTGGATGTGTTCAAACCCCTCATGGCCCTCCTTCCCCCTTGCAGGTTCTCCAGACTCCCGGTACATCCGTGTGGAAACGTGCATGTTCATGATCAAACTGCCTCAGTACTCCTCTCTGGAGATCATGCTGGACAAGCTCCGCTACGCCATCCACTACCGGGAGGACCCGCTGAGCGGCTGAGGGCGGCGCCGCCGCCGGGTGAACCGCTCGATTCCTCCCGGGACTCCGCCGCCGCTGGCGACCCTGGGCGTGGAAACGCCTCCCCAGACACCACCCCGGGAGCTGGAGGTTCCTTTCTCTTCTGAACTTTCCTTCCCCCGCCCCGTTCACGATGATTCCTGGAAGACTTTCCCATTTTTTGTATTTGTAGACTTTGTGGTGGACTGGTTCTTTTGCTGCCTTGTTTGTGGAATCTTTGTAGGATAGTTTAGTACAGACCGGTTTGTGTAGAGTTTCATTTGGACAAACCTTTCCACATGTACATTTCTAGTTTTGTAATTCAGGATGACGCTCCCCGGGCGAGCTCCGCGGAGGCGAGGAGGGAAGCTCTGGGAGGTGAAGGCTCGTGGATCGCTCTCCCTGCAACGTTTTTGAGTACAAAAAGGGAAGAATGGGGTGTGGGGAGGGGCTGGCTGCAGGGCACAGCCATGAGCAGCACTTGGTACCTCTCTCTGCTGGCGTGGGCAGGGAGCGTGCAGAACTTGGAGCACTTGAGTTTTAGAGCAGGAACTGCTCTGCCCAAAGCTGCACCCTCACCTCTTCACCCTTTTCTTGTCACTTTTTAAGCTATAAGCACACGAGGGGCTGCCACTTTTCATTTGGGGTTTCAGTGAGACACTCAGCCGGGGAGACTGATCCCTGAAAGAACAGTGAAAGGGCCGTGATTCAGTTGGGTTCTTGCCCTAGATGTTCTTGAATGTCTGCTGAGTAACAGTTGCTGGAATTGAACCTGGCAGAAACAAAGAGGCTTCACTCTGGGTGGTGTAAGATCCTACAGTCAAGCCCAGAGCCTGGGACTTTCTTCTTTCCAAACGAGCTTCCAGAATATCCAGAACAACACCCACAACTCCTTTTTGTACTCAAAAATTACCTGTGAGCTACGAGCAAATCACCCCGGACCTGCGACAGCCCAGGGGAGGATGAGGTGGGGGAGGCAAAGCTGCTGTTTCCTGAGGGAAGTCGCTAGCAGAGGCAGCTAGAGAACAATTCCCTGGCTTTAGTGTTTTCTCCAGGGTGTGAAATACGTCCTGGGGTGGTTTCAACCCAACCCCTCAACACTCGGCTCTTCCTTGACTCGTGTCCTGGCACCGAGGGGTTGGGATGTGCGGCGCCGGTGCCTCGAGTGTCGCTCAGAGCCCGGCTCCCCCGCGCCCAGGACAGACTGAACTCCCTGCTGCGCTACTCGGCTCGGTACTAATTGTAAGTTAAGTGCCAGTACTGAGCCGTGGAGCTGGTTCCTCTCCTCCTGCCGTGCTCAGTGCCCCTCGGGCACACCCAGGGGCTGCGTGGGGAGGTGACTGTGGTGAGGTTGGTGTTCGGTGTCTCTTTAGAGGACGGCAAACGCCTGTCAGAGGTGATGGGAATTGCAAAAGCTGTATTTATTGTATATTATTGTGAATATTGGGAATGGTGAGTGTGTGGTACTTGCAAGATAACGTGTGAGTAAGAGAGGAGGCGACCCACGTGTGTATATTGTTCTTCTGTGAGCGAATGGAGAACTGTGTGTGCAACAGTCGTTAGAGGTAGTTGTTGGCGTACGGAGTCTTCAGCCCCTGGGCTTGGGAACGCGGTCACCCTTCCGTTGCATAGTGCCCTTCCACGGGAACAGGCACACGTAGGAAGATTATTTACTCTCAAACCTTGTCCCTTTGCTGGTAGAAGCGTTGGTGTGGCCGAGACATCGCTGGGAGCAAGAGCCAGCACAGGTGGAGCTCACGGAGAGCGGAAGGAGCCGCTCAGAGCTGCTTTGTCCCGGCGGGATGCGAGTTCAGGGCACAGCGGCTTGTCACCGCCTTTGGGGGTTTCTCCCTGGTGCTGGTGGGTTTGCTCCGAGTGTCAGCAGCCTGGGTGGAGCCCTTGGGGTGGGCTCGGGGGTTCCAGATCTCCGGGTGCTAACGCTGGCCACAGCTACAGCCGTGAGTAAGGAACTGCTGCTACTGTCTCTGCCGCTCCCGGAGCGCTCCGAGCGGGACGGCTCCGCACCCCGGCCCCGGAAGGCGTCCGTGAGAGTTACTTGATACGTATTTATTACAGTGAATTATTTATGAGTACAAATAACAGACTCTGAGTCGACGCTGGTTTACACCTCGCTGTGTAAATGGAGCTTCTCCTACAGGAACAACGTCACACCAATTAATAACCTTCATCCGTTTGTTCTGAGGGGTGTGAGGCCCTGCAAGAGAATGAGTTGGGGGGGAGGGGGGGGTTGGGATTATTTTGTTGGGGTTTTTTTTTTGTTTGTTTGTTGTTTTTTGGGTTTGTTTTTTTTTCTTACGTTCCTAGGAAGGAAGTGCTGCAGTGGAACAACTGTGGCTCCAATGGCCTTTTAATTAAAGCTTTTCAATCCATCGTTAACTTCCTCGTGCTTTAAATAAACTTGACATTGTCTGTAATAGGCTTGTTTGTCAAAGCGAAGATTGGTTTGTGATGATTATTATAATTAATTACTATTTTTTTTTTTTTTTTTAAATATATATCCATTCAGAATGTACAAGTGTAGGGTTAACGGCTGGACTTGATGATCTTGAAGGTCTCTTCCAGCCAAATC
>JAOEGS010009281.1:0-12229 GCA_025447755.1 Corythornis vintsioides | reverse complement strand
CCGCGCCGAGCCGTGCCGGCGGAGCTGCGGCGAGGGGACATCCCCCGCGGCGGGCGGGCTCGCCCCTCCTGCTTCACCCCCCCGCCCCGCCGGTTTCACCCCCCCCCCCCCCCCCCCCCGCCTCGCCCGACCCCTCACCTGCGGGCCGGGCCGTGGAGGCTCCAGCCCAACCTCCCTGCACACGGGCCCGCCGCCGCTTCTCCGCCATGCCAAGGCCTCAGCGCCGGCTCCGCTTCCAGTCCCAGCCCCAGCCTCCACCCCCTGCGCCGTCCCCGCCGCCTCCGCCGGCAACGCAGCCCAGAGCCTCGGGTTCCGCTCCTACGCTGAGGATCGACCCCGGGCAGGGCGGTCCTGCTCCGGCAGCGGCTCAAATCACTCAGCGTTGCCGCTGGAAGAGGCTTTTAAAGCCGTCGTGTTCATCCGTGAACTCCGTCAGCATCGCATCTCCACCGCCTTGAAACCCCCTCAAGAGATGCGGGCTCCAGCACCGTCCTGGCTGCCTGGGGCGGCCCCTCACGAGCCTTGCAGGGAAACAACTGTGTTTTCTCATGGCCAAACGAAACCTTCCCTGCTGGAAGTTGAGGCTGTTTCCTCTTGTCCCAGAACTCGTTCCTTGGGAGACAGACACCCCCTGGCTCCAGGCTCCTTTCAGGGAGTTCTAGAGAGTAAGGTCACCCCTGAACATCCTCTTCTCCAGGCTGAAGAAGTCTCCAGGTCCATCAGCCACACACAAGATTTGTGCTCTAGACCCTTCCCCAGCTTGCTCTGGACAATTTGCAGCCCCTCAATGCTCTGCTTGGAGGGGCTGACACTGAACTGCAGATTCATGGTGCAGCCTCCCCAGGGCACAGCAGCAGAGAAATCAAAGGCTTTGTCAAGATTGAGCTGCTCTTGCAAGGATCCTGATTCTGCCGGAGGAGTTATACATCCATTCCCCCAGGAGTGTAAAGCAACGGTATAGATTAGTAAAATTACAACTCATTAAGGAAATCAGAACTAGCTCAGCCCCAGTGCTCAGCCCCTCACAGGAGACAGCCCATGGCAGTAGCCCCCCTCAATGGCACTAGACACTGAGCAATTTCTCTCTTCAGAGCTGGGCCATTCCTGGTCAAAGGACACAGATTCAGAGATGTTAGGGGTTGGAAGGGACCTAGAAGATCATCTAGTCCAAACCCCCTGCCAGAGCAGGGGCACCTAGACCAAGTCACCCAGGAACAGAGCCAGGCAGGTCTGGAGTGTCTCCAGAGAAGGAGACTCCACAACCTCCCTGGGCAGCCCCTTCCAGGCTCTGCCACCCTGAATGGGAAAAAGTTTTTCCCTGTGTTTCCCCTCAACCTCTTGTGCTCCAACTGACTCCCATTGCCTCTTGTTCTGTCATTGGATGACACTGAGCAGATTCTAGCTCCATTGTCCCTACACTCACCTTTAACATTACATTGATGAGGTCCCCCCTCAGTATTGCCACCCTCGTGGCTGTGGTGCAGGGATGGGTTGTGACTGTAAAAGAGGGGACTACTAGGAAAACAGATTAATAAAAGCTTTGTTTTTTTCATATACCAATACAGTCGTTTTCACTGTATTGTTATATATGATGGACAATCGGGCATTTGAATGTACAGGGAAACATTTTAATAGAAAAAAATGCATCAGAGTAAATTACATTTTATTTGTTTTACAAAGTCAAAAAAACATACAGATTAAGATCAAGAGCTTCCACATCAGATCCAGAGCAAACCAAGCCATGTGCTCTTACAGAACTAATACCACTGACTCCTTCACCATCCCTGTTCCAAAAAAAACTTAAGAAAACTAGGGGATAGGATCTGCATCTCAGATTTGATCAGCACCATTGCATCGGTATTCAGGTTTTGTTTGTTTTTGTTTTTGTTTTTTTTTAATGTACATAAATGTTAGCCCCAAATCATGTCTCAGAACAGTATCTTCTACTTCAAAATCAGAGCTTGAAATGAATGCTTTCAAGGACAGAAAACCTCCACTCTTCGAGAATAGGAAGTCACCACAGAAATCATGGGTACCCACTTTGGGTTTGCCTTTAAGTTTCAGCACATTTCAGGTTTACCAAGAGGAATGTTAGAGAATAAAATCCTTAATTAGAGTAGGAAAATGCAGACAACAGCAGTGCAGACTTCTCATGGACTCTGATCCCTGTCTCCTGGACCAACATCAGTCTTGCTCAGTTTCGGAGTAACACTGAAACTATTCAGTTAAACTCTATTGGAATTAAAATGTTCTACATTTCAGCAAGTTGATTGGTTCTCATTTTTCAAGGCTGTTGCAAATATTCAGGATAGACATTTCAAAGGGCCTCACAAAAAGACAGACTGATACATACCTCAGGAAGAATTGAACTGGGGGAGTAACTTGTTTCAAGCTCTTCATTTAAAGTGCCCATCACCTTTTCCATAATGACCAGCAGGTGACACTTAACTTGTGACATGTATCTACATTGTGTTATCACCAGCAGCCATGACAAAGAGCAGGCACTGAACTTTGAAAAACATTATTACACATAATGAAGATCACACAGTACTGAAAAGTTAGAATCCATACTCAAGAACCAAGAATTTCAACTCTTTGACATGTTACTTTATGCATATATTTATAGATGAGCAATTACACTTCAACTGAGGGTTTTTTTGGCCCATTTCCCTCAAGTCCATAACCAAAAAATAATAAAAGTAAATCAATCACCCTGGGCTGTGTCAGCAGGGGAGTGCTCATGAGCCAGATGGCAAAGCAGGATCCCTGTGAAGACCCCCAAACCCAAGCAGGGAAAAAGATACTGTACCTTTGTCAGCAGTGCTGGTTTACCTTGTAAAATAAAGATGCTCCCTTCACACTGCTCCTGACCAGCAACACATGAGAACTGCTGTTTTCTTGCCCTTCTCCCCAATGCATGACCCACAGATGTGATGGATGTTAGAAAACCAAGCTGAGAGCAACCTCTGATCCAAGCCCGTGTAAGTTATTTCTTCAAGCACATTGCAATTTGTAGTCTGAAGCATGTCCCCCACCCCCACCTTGTAACATCTATAAACAAAGAAAGCCTAGATTTAAATCAATATTAGACAACAGCCTCATTACACATGGATTCTCAAAACAAGACTGTAGTACTTGTTAGCAAGTACATCTAGGATTGAAGATGTTGAAAACGTTAGGTCGAGTTGGTGCTGCAGCATGGGAATGGAACTTGCAGGACTCCCCAGCTTCTGAGATCCACTTGCCTCCATCTTACTTCTCCTTCATCTTTTTCAAATAACGAGCCCGTATCTGTTTGTTTGCTTTCATGAGAAAATTAATGACAACAGGTGTAGGTAGAAGAGAGGAAACCCAGCCCTGCAATAAAACAAAATAAAGGGAGGGGAAGGGAGGAAGTCTCAGCTATTTATAGCCTGTAGTAATTGAAATCATAGAATGGTTAGGGCTGGAAGGGACCTCCAAAGGGCATCTAGTGCAGCCCCCCTGCAGGGAGCAGGGACACCCTCAACTAGACCAGGCTGCTCAGAGCCTTGGCCAACCTCATCTGGAATAGCTCCAGGGATGGGGCCTCAACCACCTCCCTGGGGAGCCAGTTCCACTGATCCACCACCCTCAAGGGAAAGAACTTCTTCAGCACACACAAGTATCAACCAAGTTTGGACGTCAGAAGTTCTTTGGACATTAGGAAGAAGTTCTTCACACTGAGAGTGGTGGAGCACTGGAACAGGTTGCCCAGGGGAGGTGGTGAAGGCTCCATCCCTGGTGACATTCAAGGTCGGGTTCAATGGGGCTCTGAGCAACCTGCTCTCGAGCAAATCTCTGTCTCTCTGGAACTGGGGAGCCCAGAACTGGACATAAGACTCCAGTCTGACCAGTGCAGAGTAGAGGAGGAGGAGAACCTCACTCCATCTGCTGGACACGCTACTCTTGAAGCGCCCCAGGATACCCTTGGCCTGCCAGGCCACAAGGGCACATTGCTGTTCCATGGAGAACTTGTCCACCAGGACTCCCAAGTCCTTTTCCACAAGGCTGCTTCCCAGCAGATCACCTCCCAGTCTGTACTGCTGTCATTTGTTATTCTTACCCAGATGCAGGACTCTGCACTCATCCTTGTTGAACCATTAGGTTCTGTCCTGCCCAGTTCTCCAACCTGGCCCAGTCTGGCTGGATGGCTGCACAGCCCTCAGATGGATCAGCCAAACCTCCCAGTTTCATGTCATCAGCAAACTTGCTGAGCAGACACTCTGTCCTGTCATCAGTGGCATTGATAAAGATGTTGAACAGGACCAGACCCACCACTGATCCCTGGAGGACTCCACTGGTTCCAGCTCTCCATCTGGGCTTAGCACCATTGATCACCACTCTCTGGACTCTGTTGCCCAACCAGTTACTAACCCATCCTGATATCTGCTCTTCCACCCCACACTTCCTGAGCTTCTCCACAAGGATGTTATGGGAGACAGTGCCAAAAGCCTTGCTAAGGTCAAGATAGACATATCCACTGCTCTCCTTGCATCTATCCATCCAGTTACAACATCACAGAAGACTACAATATCATTTTAAGTTACAACTAGAAGTTAAAGAACAAAACCATGCAATGCTCAATACTATTCTTTCCACAATAAACACATCCAAAGGACACTGCAGATCCTCAGCAGTTCTCCAAGGTGACTTACCATGAGTGCATGGGGCAGGCATCCATTGGTCCGAGACTGCACACCCACTGTTCCCAGGGCAGCTCTGACATAGGTTTCAGGACTGGGCTTGTCAAAGGTTGGCCTGCGGATTTTGGACATCTTCGTTGCCACGTAATAGGGTAGAACACTCTGGGCAAGTGAAGCAGAGAATGCTTTCACATTAATTGACAGCTGCATCAAGGAATGAAAACAACCAGAAATCTGGAGACTGAATTCTAGCTTCAGCTGGTTACTTTTTCAGCTCTAACATCACAACGTACAGTATCAAACCCATTTTGAATCCTGTATCTTGTGAGCCCGTGTCAGGAACATGGTCACTGAGAGTCAGCATCCCCAGCTGGGCCCCTACAAAAACCACTCTGGCAAGTGTGTGGTTGAAAAGCTTTTCTTTCTTTTTGTCTCATAAGTGCAAAACTCCATTCTGGTTGTTTAACAGAAAATTAGGTCATATTGCTCCTCTGCAGTAAACAGCTAAAGTCTGCTTGGAGAGATACATAGAACCCAAGACAGGGAGTTTGTGCTTGAGTACAACACAAAAATCCTCAGTTTGGCACTGCATAGAGAGAAATATGAAGGCACAAGGAAGAATGAGAAAAAGGAACCCCAGGAGACTTGAAACATCAGCTTGTGACTCCACAAAAGAGCTCAGAAGGAGAAAACAGTGGTACAGGGTGAAAGACCTTAAGGGCAGAAGGAAGGATCAAGAAATGGAGTGTAGTTCAGAGGCTTTTGTAGCAATGTCTGGAAGATATAGGTGGGTCTCAAAACTACAAGGCCCTGGCATAAAGGAAAAGCTAAAAGCAAAAAAACCAAACCTGAAACACACAAAAACAGAAACCCCCACCAAAAAGATACCCAAACAAACAAAAGCACACCACCAAAAATTGTTTTCTTTGCAAGGAGCACTGCCTGTGTCCTCCTCTCCATGTAAACACAAAGCATTTTAGCCTTTGCCGCTGCTTCTGTAAAATTAAGCAGCTCTGAGAAGCAGAAAAAGTGTATTTTTAATCTAAAGTTTTTGTTTTAATCTAAAGTTCATAAATAAGAGCAGTGTAAGCTAGCAGAATGAAGCTTCCACAGAGAATGAAATCCACTTGAGGGGGGCAAAAACTGATAAAAGCCCACCCACACTTTGCTGCTGCTTTGCACACAGTGGTACTCTGGAAGGAAAAGTGGTTTAAATGGTGGCCTCAGCTGTATGTGCACATCTGGAATGAAAAGCACTATGCTTATGAAGGTCATGGAGATGAACTTCAAAGAATCCAAGGGAGACAAAGCCTCCCTGAGGGGCTGAAGGAGATCCATCAGCTCCCCTTCACAGGAAGATACCTGTAATATTCATTAGTGGCTTCTAGTGACTTAAATTGGAACAAGCTGCCAAGGACATGGACTGCAATCAAATTAGCATAACAAATGAAGGCAGTGACAGCTCGTGCTCATTAGGCCCACAAAACTCAGGATGGCAATTCACTGTCTGCATCTAGGGGCAAAAAAAGTGGTGCTGGCAAGAATTTGGCACCCATAGCCAGCCTGGGAGCTACAAAGACAGCTCATCCCAGCCTGTGAAGAATCAGAATGGTTTGAGTTGGAAGGGAATTTTAAAGCTCATCTAGTCCACCTCCCCTCACCCCCCTTAAGATGTTTAGGATAAAATTTAAATCTAGGTTTAAGTGAGGTTCCCATTAAAGGGTCAGTGGCTGCATGGGAATAGCTTGCTCAGCAATTATTTTCTCCTCTTAACATGATCCAGAACTGGGACAAGACATTCTGGGACTGAACATCTGGATACTAAACTGCAGGATGTTTCCTGGTGATAAGTTCTTGGTTTGCTGAGTCTGCTTAAAAGAGGGAGAAAAGATCATAATGCAATTAGCAGCTGTAGTGAGAAACCCATGAGGTTAGACAAGGCAACCAGATGGTGCTCACAGCTCTGCATATTGGATCAACTCCATCATAAACTTTCTTCTCTGCTGCAAAGAGAACACAACTGACCAGCTTATGTGTTTTATCTCACATGCACACTTGTTAAACTCACACTATCACATACCTACTCAAATGTAAAGTGAGAGAAACCATCATTAAGAAAGCAGAAGACTAAATGATGCTTTCATTATTATTATCCATGAGAAGTCACTAGACATTGCTAAACAGTGGCCTAAAATCTCTAATGTACCCTGATACAACATGGCCTGTGGATGTGAAGGGTCTGTTGGTGCAGACATTTGAAGGGCTGCTTTCTTTCACAAGGCTCAGAGATGTAAAAAACAGTCAAAGTTTAGTCTTCTTTCTTGGTCTTAAGTGCTCTTCATCCTTACAGCACTGTTCCTTCTGTGATAATGATACTTGGAAATGCTTCACCATCTCACCAGCTGTGTTATTTGCAGTGGAGAAAACAGTTTTTTTTGTTTGAGGCAGTAAGTTGCAACCCTGGACTTCAGGAAGGCTACACTGTCCTTTTCCAAGACCTACTTGGAGGAATCCCTTGGGCTAAGAATAAGAAAAAGACTATGGAAAATGTGGGTCCATTACTAAATGAGGTGGGAGCCCTGGCAAGAGGAGATGTAGAGAAGTCCAAGTTACTGAATGCCACCTTTACTTCAGTCTTCAGTGTTAAGACCAGCCCTCAGGAATGCCCAACCCTAGAAGAGAAAAAGCCTTGAAGAGGAAATCTCCCCTCTGGTCAGTGAGGATTGGATTAGAAATTACTTGGGTAAACTGAACACCCACAAATCCATGGGCCCTGATGCGTTGCACTCACAAGTGCTGAGGGAGCTGCTGATGTTGCTCTACCACTCTCCAGCATTTCTGAAAGCTGGAAAATAAGTCTAGCACATCTAAAAGGTAAGGCTGAAGTTAGTAACAACTTCTCCACGGTTTTATCCAGTAAAAGTTGTGCTCTCACACTTGATGACACAAAAAAGGCAGGTGACTTTGTGCCTTACTGCTCCACAGGGCCTTTGGAGTTCAGGTCATGGAGAACAGGGCAAGGAAAAAAACTCTGTGACCAAAGCAAGAAATTCCAGCCATGTTTTAGAAGCAAACACTTCAAAATATTCTTATTAAAGCAAAATCCCCAAAAGCTATAACAGTTTGCTCTTACACTCCACCAAAAATAATTAAAACCATGGACGGTGAACAAATGGAGGGAAGAAAGACAAACAAGACTCATGACTAATGTGAAAACTCAGGACTAAAGAAAATTAAATCAGCTGATTACACACAAAGGGGTCTTTGAGGCTTGGGTTTCTTCTTACTATGAGGCTAACACTGGCAGTTGCTTCACCAATGCTGCAGGGACTGTTGCTTTTCCCATTTTTTGAGCAGCTGCTCATGGAATCTCTGGACAAATGCACTCCAAAAGTGCATTCCAGTAGATGAAATTGTAGAAAGATAACATTGCAGAGCTGTGCAGAGTTCTACAGAATGTCTGAAAGGTTCAATTAGCACCATCAGCTAAAATAAACCACACCAACCAAAAATAATCAACAAACAACTTCAGAAAGTTGCTAAGGGGATCCAAGGAAATCCTTATCATCTGCATCATGGATTCATGAACAAGAGAAGATGCTGATTCCCTTCTGTTGCCAAGACACCAGTGTTGCTGTGGTAACCACACTTATGGCAAAGCAGATCTACTCACCTGCACAATAATGCCCTTGCTCTTGTATTCTGCATGGAGACCTTGGGAGAAGTAATCCACAAAAGCCTGGAGTGAAAAGAGAACCACACAGCACACCTCATGTTATAAATGGCAATAAGACTTGGCAGGCTTATTTACATTACTATTTAGAGTGCCTGTTTTTGATGGGGAAAACCTCTCCAAGAAACTTGGCATATTAGAGCAATGGCATCTAAATATGTTTGTATTTTTATACTTGGTCTTCTGCCTTTACATGAAGAAATGTTCTCCCTAGTTTTTCCCTAGTCTCCATAGATTCTCTTCAAAACTCCTGGAAGTTTGAGAAATGACAAGACTAAAAGTTTAAAGGAAGAAGTGAAAAGAGTTACTGGATACCACTACCTGCCTTCCAGGTGGCCTCCTGTCTGAGACATCTGCCTCCATGCCAAGAAAGTATTGTCCTAACATCCCAAAGGTACTCAGCAGTTCAAGTCAGCACAGACTCCCCCTTCTCCTAAGTCCTCCTAACCCACCTTTCCATTTGTCCCTCCTGCAGTCCAGTGAGATCAAACAGCAGGTTCTGCTCTGGTTTCTTGTTTTAGTGAAACAACAGAGCCAAGCAGGGTGAATCAAGGACCTTCAACTGAAATAACAATCTTCTGCATGCTTCAAGCTAAAAGAAATCCTAAATGGATTATTTCAAGTGTTTAAGAAGCAGTTACTTCAGACCACTTTAAAAACAAACAGCAAAACTCTGATATTGCACCTGCTTTCCAGCCTTCCTTTGGTCACCACATCACCATTGAATTAACAGAAATCCAGACTGAAACCACCAAGTTGGCAGTGACCAGTGATTTTTTTCCCCCCATCAGGTCATCTCACCAAAATTAACCTGTGCAGGAAGCAACAGAAACAGCCCCAACACTGCTGGGCTATTACTACACTCTTCTGAGCATCCCCAAGGTCTTTATCACAAGGTCTGTGATAAACTGTCCAATGTAGATTAATAAGCTACTAAAATTAACACAAACAAACCAAACAACACACTAATACAACTAAAACAAACCAAACAACACTAATATAGAAAATGTTCATTTTACAAAGGAGTAAAACCAAAACAACTTCCAGTATGCAAATAAGCTTTGTTTTTTCTTTTTAATTCAATAAATTATTTCAAGACGAGATGGGCTTTCTAATTCCAGCTGCTCAAGCCCCCCAAAAAAACTTTTTACTTAAAGAACACTTTAAGTTTAAGAACCTTTAACTGTCTCAAGAACACTCACTAAGTAAAGAGCCCCTGAATAACAAAGAAACATTGCATGCAAGAAAAGTTCTTGCATATCCAGTAACAAACCAAAATACCAAAGACACAGGGGAAGGAATAATTCTATTTCATTTCAAAAAAAAAAAAAAAAAAAAGAAAAAAAAAGAAAAAAAAAGAAAAGACTGTGATTCCTTTAAAAGCATTTGTTTCACTATAAAATAGGGAATTCCCCAGGGGAAGGTTAAAGACTTGACCTGTATCTGTTTCTGATGATTAGCCCAAGTCATTGACTTAGACCTCAAGGATATTATGCTTAAAACTTGCTCTTTATGGATGAAGGAAAAAAAAAAAAAAAGCCTAGAAATTGCAGATACAGTCTTTCTACAGCTACATTAGGGGAGTCACTTTCATGCTTACTAATCTTGCTGTGACGGAAGATGAGCAGTGCTGAGAACAGGAAGACAACTTAACCTCTACTTGAGTTTCTTAAGGGGAAGTTAGAAATATTTGAGATTCCCATTAAAAAACAAACAAACAAAAAAACCCACAAAAAAGCCACAAACACACACAAAAAAACCCAAATAAAAATAAATAAATAAATAAACTAAAACCACCCAAAAAACTCAAACTAAGCAAAGCAGCATAAGATGCAGCATCACCAAAATCAGAAGCCAAATTTCATCCATAAAGCTGAAGGGATATAACAGTGATTTTTTTTGTATTAAATCAAGGACCTGGATGTTTAGGAAATACCTATTTTCAAGAGCAAAGCCCACTCACTCACACATGCTTCTGCATACCCCACTTTTGTTTAAAGGGACAGGAAGAGGCAGCAACAATTTAGGGACAGATTTGGGACTATTCCGAGAAGGTGGAGGTATTAAAATCTTTGGAGCCAGCATGGATTCACTCAAAGATCCCTCCTTGAAAAGACAAGGATGCTCCCATGAGCTTTGACTCTGTTTGTGGAGAGATTATGGAACCTTCCCCTTGGAATTGAGTTCCAAGCACACAAAGGACAAGGAGACACACCAGAAACAGCCAACACAGATTTCCCAAGAGCAAATTCTTTTTTACCATGGAGCAGACTGTATTTGTAAATGAGGAAAACACATTTTTAATACATATATAATACATATATGTAGTTTATATAGGAGGGGTGAACATATCTATGTATTTTTTCACTTCAGTAAAGCTTTTGATGCCACCTTCTGCAGCATTAAGTGCCAGACTGGGTTATTTTAGCAGACTATATGGTCAGCAGATGAAGGGAAGCTATCTGGTAATAGTGAGGCCCTAGAGCTCTATCCTTTATCTTACCTGAAATGCTAAACTTAAGGCAATTAATAAAAAAGGATGATGAGTGTTTGCTCCCAATAAGCAACTTAAAAGTCCTAATTAAGTCAATATATGCACATGTGTGCAGAAGATACACATCTTGGGTAAGATTAGGGAAAAATAAAGTCAAAATAAGAAAATAAAGTCAAAATAAGAAAGCATTGAACTTGATTGATGTTTTCTCAATGTCATTATTGGGGAAAAAAAAAATCATAAGTTAGAAAGTCTGTACTTTTAGTTCATGAAAGCACCACTAGATGGACACCAAAACATTTGTTCCTGCAATGTTGGCTTATGTTTGACACTTGATTTCAGTTTGGAAAAAAGATTGCTTACTTTGGTTGCAGAGTAAAGAGTCAGCAGAGGAGTTGGACACATCCCAGAAGCTGAGGAGATGTTCAGGATGACCCCCTTTGATCTGAAAGGCAGAGAAGGTTTATTATCATTAAGAAATATGTTTCAGAAAATTACTGCAAGCCTACAGATATAGAACCCCAATCTCCTATAAGTACCTAAGTGTTTAATATAATATGGATTCACATGGGAATTCCTCAACATATTGTTAATCTGGGTACAGCCTATGCTGCCTCTGCCACACTGATTTAATAACCATCTCAAAACCAGCCACAATCACAGAATGGTAGGGGTTGGAAAGGATCTCCTGGGGATCATCTAGGTATTCTTGGCCACGAGGTCACATTGCTGGCTCATGGTGAAATTGTTGTGCACCAGGACTCCCCCAGCTCCTTCTCCACAGACCTGCTTTCCTAAAGGTGCAACCCTGACATGTACTGCTGCAAGGGGTTATTCCTCCAGAGGTGCAGGACCTTAAACTTGACTTTGTTGAACTTCATTAGGTGGCTCCTCATTAAATAGCTCTCCATCCAGCTCACCAGCCTGTCTGGGTCACTTTGAATTCAATTGCCCAGCAGGTCAAGGGAGGTTCTTCTCCCCCTCTACTCTGCACTGGTGAGGCCCCACCTGGAATGCTGTGTCCAGTGCTGGACACCCCAGATCAAGAGGGACAAAAAGCTACTGGAGAGAGTCCAGCTCAGGGCTACCAAGATGCTGAAGGGAGTGGAGCATCTCCCTGATGAGGAGAGGCTGAGAGAGCTGGGGCTCTTGAGCCTGGAGAAGAGGAGACTGAGGGGGTACCTCATCAGTGTCTATCAATATGTTAAGGGTGAGTGTAGAGAGGATGCAGCCAGACTCTGCTCAGTGTCATCCAATGACAACACAAGAGGCAATGGGAGTCAGTTGGAGCACAAGAGGTTTAGGGGAAACACAAGGAAAAACTTTTTCCCAGGGAGG